>JAHPZR010001574.1:5000-61659 GCA_019787425.1 Platygyra sinensis
CGAGAGAGACTGGTAATGTCTCACAAAATTAAAACTGGACTGTGCAAAAATCAAAACTGGACTGTGAAAAATTAAAACTGGACTGTGAAAAATTAAAACTGAACTGTGCAAAAATTACAACTGGACTGTGAAAAAATAAAACTGGACTGTGAAAAATTAAAACTGGACTGTGAAAAATTAAAACTAGACTGTGAAAATTAAAACTGGGCTGTGACCCTCCTGGGCCATCGTAGTAGGGGACTGTTTGGTGTCTATCTACTAATTCTTCACTTCAAAAAGTTCAGTTTTCCAAATCCATCAAATCTTCAACATATCATATTTTCAATTTCCTCAATTTAATCTATCCTTTGAGAAAATACGGCCTCATGTGCTACCAACCTCGTTCCCAGAGCCTTTTCCCTGGCTTGGGGGCGGAGAGGGAAAAGGCCCTGGGAACAAGGTTGATGTGCTACCGTACACGAAGAGGACTAAGTAAGTGAGTCGAGTAAGTAATTAAGTCGAGAAAAAAATATCTCTTTCCCAAATGCCCAAAAACATCCAAAAATTTACACAAATCCACCAATCAGTGGTTATGGTTATAAGCATAGAGACTTAGCGTTGCTTGAGACGTGACCGAGATATTGGCAGAATAGGCCGCGAGTGTTAAGCGATGCCAAAACAGCCTTCAGGTGTACCCCGCCTTAACACGGCCATTCTGCCGATATGGGCTCTCATTTGGGGTGGTCAACTGTCTGATAGTGTTTCCAATCCATTTTAATCCTAACAATTCCCTTTTAATGATACTTACAAATTTCACTCCTATTCAGGTTTACCCCCGCCTTAAGCGGCGTCAAAACAGCCTTCACATGTACCCCCGCCTTAAGACAAGGGCCAACGGACAAATCAAAAGTACCGGAACCTGGTAGGTTTTGATAAGCAAATGCAAAGGCTTGAAAAAACTGAATTTTCCAATATTTCTTCAGGCACGGCCTGACTTCTTCCCATGCCTGACGAGGTATTGGAAAATATGTAACAGTTAACCCCAACCGTACGGTCAGTCTTTCTGAGTTCAGTTTTAAAACTAGCGAGACAACTGTCAGCCGATAGTTCCTCGACAGAAACACTTAGTGTGCAGTGGCTTGGTGTGTTCGACAACGTTTCCATGTTTCTCGGAAGTCTTGAAAGAACGTTTCAACCCCCCAGGGAAAAGACCCTGGGAACGAGATTGAGAACGTTTACAAAGACGTGGATAATCAAATTCATGAGAAGACTAAAAGGATCGAGGGGGTTTACAGTTTCTTGAATAAAAAAAGTTCGAAATCTTTAAAAGAAACTGATAAGAGCGCGTACACTGACACAACTAATTATTGACAATTCAGTCCGCGGTCTAAAGTGTGAAGCAACCTCGTTCCCAGGGCCTTTCCCCAAGCCAGGGAAAAAGCCCTGGGAATGAGGTTGAGCGTGAAGATTATGCTTAAAGACCAGAAATAGTTGGAATCGTTATTTGAAGAAAATTTTAGTTAGATTATTCGCTCTTGATAGTCGATTCAGCCTTCGGCCTCATCAGCTATCATCGCATAGAAATCGAGAGCGAATAATCTAATTGTTTTTAACCAATCAGAGCGCGTGAATTCTTAGGGCTGTTATCTCTAAGTTGAGTCGGTTTCTGCCTTTGTATTCTTCAAAAAACTTGAGAAGCGGCCCCATATAATTAAGCGGGCGGGCACGAGAAAATTTGGTTCAGTTTTTATGTGGCCTTTTTTAGAAGTTTGTAACGACTTAAGCTTGTTACAACTATTTCAGTTTGGAACTGATGAGAGTGAGATCTAAAGCGTTGATAATAGCTTGGGACAGAATCCCTGGCTACTTCCTGGGACAAAATTTAGTCAGGGTTTGCCAATTATCAGTATCTCCAAAACATTTGCGCTGTCGAGCGCTTTACCTAGCGGAGGAGATACAAAATACAATAAAAACTCGGGTCCTTTGGAGCCAAAATAAAGTAATTGTCAGTCCCAGCTGAGCGACAGGATAACCGGACCAGGCTCGCTCGCGCCCAAAATATTAAATATTAAACGGTAGTAAAATTGTTAATACTTCAAGAGAAAATTCGAGTGTGTAATCATGCAAGTCAGGGTCTTATCCAAAGAGGAATGTTCTCGTGTGAGTCAAGCCGGTGGTCAGTGTGCGCGCGTGCTGCTGCACGTGAAGATCGCGAGTTTATGCAGCATTTGTTTGTTTTTTCTCTCTTCCCGCGTGACTCCTCAATCCTCGCATTGTCTAAGAAGCATGCTGCTACATACAGTAGTACACAGATTACGCAATAGTTCCGAGAAAATAAGGATTTGTGATTTCTATGGAATAAAAACCGCTTACGGGTTGTATTCTTAATCTTAAGTTAAAACTGCGGAGATACCAAGATAAAGCTACCTTGCTTGAGGCAACTGTCAGCCGATAGTTCCTCGACAGAAACACTTAGTGTGCAGTGGCTTGGTGTGTTCGACAACGTTTCCATGTTTCTTGTGAGGTATCTAGGCCGATTTATGGCAATTTAGGTGGTTTTTAGCTTCACTGCTTTGCACTGGGCGAATCATAAGCAGCAAAGCTAAAAAAAAAAAAAACAAATTGCCATAAATCGGCCAAAAAGCCTCACGGAATAGAGAACCACTGAAGTAAACACACAACGGAGGCAGGTTAGGCTTAGACTGTTTATTTTCATTCTTACCCCTTCGTGTTTTTAGGCCTAAGAGTATAACTGTTTTTTTTTTTTCATGCAATGTTGCTTAACCTTGTGAGCTTGGGCCGGCCGGCCACATGCCGGAGTGGGCCATGCCATGCCAGATGAGGGGAAACACCTATCTCCCTCCCATATGATTACACTTGCACTTGACGAGAAAAAACGATCGCGGCTTCTTGACTGTTCTTGACCACAAAGTATGCTATAACAATTCCAGTATGAACAATCAATCGGGATAATTGGCTGGCAATATTTCAGCAAAAGGGTGGTATTCCCCCGGGGGTACTCCCCTCCAAGTCACAACAGAACTCGGCAGGTACATTTTTCGCCACTGCGGATAAAAGTTGGTTGCCTTATTACAAATGAAACCGCTGGCTTAGAATGACTGTGCGTAGAATGAAACGATAATATTGAAGCAGATTATGGAAACTGATATTTGGTTCTACTCCAGTAGTGGTATTCGTAGCGGTGTGCGGTAAAAAAAAAAATCATTCGCGGAGTTTAGGATTTTAAGGCTGACCTCAGCTGGTACAAGCAGGAATAAAAGGTAAACGAACTTATTTTAATCTTGTTATTGTTCCAATCTCTCCGTGACTTTCGCAACAATATTGAACCGGTCTTTTACAACTTACAGTGAGTTTCATCCTTAGAATTTGTCATTAAACTGAATTCTTATTACTCTGCGATTGATTTTAACCGTGAAGTGAAAAAGAAATACTAGCCGAATACTGGGCCGGTATAAAAATACAAACAGTAAAAGAAAATTTGAATAAACTCCAAACATCTGGGCTACCCACAGGACTGTTTTTAACAGTACACCACATGGCTTATACAAAATACCCCAAAATCCACAAAGAAACCAGACATCTTCCGAACAAACAAAGTGGAATCAGCTCATTGTAAATTCGATCTTTTGCGAGGAATCATGAGTGATTTCCGTCCATCATAATCCTGACCAATCACTTGGCAGGAGAGCTTATTGAAATTGTTATTTGCGTAACACCACATCAGACAACTATAGACGCGCCAAAGTGTCTAGACAGGCACGTGACTCCTATCCAGCCAATAAGATTGTTTTTCTTCTGCTGGTACGTCGCCGCTGAGTTACCGTTGTGTGCGATGGTTGTGAGACGAATAAGTTGATGCGAATCTGCCAGCTCCTTAGATGCTGTCTAGACGTACAAGCTTGCGACGTGATCAAGGAACTTCGATCCTTCCCTCGCTTTTTAGACCACGCACATCTTTCAGATCGGCTGGATGTGATCGCTAAGTACAAATGTGTAGCTTATATGTTCAAGTTGTTGAGAGTGGTAAGCAAACTGTCCGTGCTCGAGAATTACTTCGTTCCCACTGGCCGCAAGGATTTTTCGCCTGAGGAAAGTGCGGAACTCAAATCAGTAACTCACTCGATCTTGAAGCGACTGCAAGAGCAGGAGTTCTCGACTCTGCGAAGGGCGCTGGAATCACGCGGCGGCCTCGAAACAACTTGTGTACTCTTTCCGACACAGGAGAGACTGGGCAGGCGAGTAGTGGTCGAACCGCAACTTGTGTTGTTCCGAGTATTTCGGCTGCCGCAGGTTCGAAGCTCGGCTGAACTCAAACGCAGTTGTTGCTGCTCGACACATAATGGCCTCGACAAGAAAGTGTGTATCAATCCTTACCACTACAGTGCAATCATGAATACGGGTAGGTTTTCTGCTATGAAAATTGAAATCTTGCTCAAAGCGCTCTTACGACAATGTTTGTGTTCGAGATTTTATTATATTTTTTGCATCTCATTTGCATACGAGACAGTTCTTTCTCGCTTTGCCGTTTCATTCTTTTTGTGATTAATCTGGTGTTTTACTTGGCAGGGCAAGTTAGTGCGATTTATACGACGCTGCCGAGCACGATGGAGGTCAAAAATGAGGAATCTTCAGGCATGTACATTGGAAACTTCGTTCTTAATAGAGTTTCGTGCTTGTGTCTCTTCCAGACATTCAATCCGTCTGCTTCTCACACAGATATTCGTTTTACTTTGCAGGGTTTATTAGCAACCTTACGCAGTCAACTACTTGCGCTTTGGACAGCAGAACGTCAAACACTCGCCCAGCTTCACAAACATTAGGTAAAAAATTTCGAATACCTTTCTTTGACCTTTTGCTGTGTTTTGTCCTGTGGGATATTTAACTCTTTCGTGCGACCGGTATGTGAGGCCTTTGCTATCGGGCTCTTTTATTTGTTATGAGTTCGTCGAAACCCCACTCCATCAGATTGCTCAATTATTTATCGAATTCAGCATTTGTAGACAGGCATGATACCTTGTTGCTAATTTTTTTCTGCCATTGCAGAGCCAGATTACTGTTTTTCGACTGATCAACACTGGTCCAGACCTTGGTGTTCGATAGCTTACTGGGAGCAAAGTGAAAGAATCGGACCCTCATTTGAAGGAACTACTGATGTTATCAATGTATTTGAAACTCTACCGGAGCCTAGCGGATTCTGTTTAGCAGCTCTAAATCGACGAGCTGACGTCCCCGACAGGACAAAGAGAGTGCGAGCACAAATAGGTTATGGACTTCAACTGACACGCGAAGAAGATGGAATATGGATTTATAATCGCAGTGGTTGCGATTTATTTGCAAATGGCCCAACACTGACTTATTCCAATGAAAAATGTCCTGGCGGAAAAACTAGACATAATATTCTTGTGCATAAAGTTCCTCCCGGCTATTCGCTCAAGGTGTATGATTACAACAATCTCACTGGTGAAGTTTGTCGCGCGGTGGATAGTGCAGGAGTAAGGTGTTATCATCCCGAATCGGTTCGAATAAGTTTTAAGAAAGGCTGGGGTGTAACGTCATCCGCGCAGTATTGTCGGCCCCTTGTAACTTCTTGTCCATGTTGGATTGAAGTGCATCTCTTCGTGTCGCGGTAGCACGCGTGTTTGCGAGCGAGGAGAGAGGGAGGGACAGGTCAGATAGGCGATTTGTTTATGCGGCGTGTCTTCCATCGATCGTCTAGTATTTCACAGAGTTATAGAAACATAAGTATGATACCGTCATAGATTATATTATGTATATTGTATATAGAATATTGACTGGACCAAAATATAAATTAAAGAACTCAAATGAACGGACCAAGTCCGAGAGAAACAGCAGAGTAGTATTCTCCCTAGGAGAAACAATCCTATGTACAGCTTTATTGTTGTATGATGTTGTTACGCGAGTGAAGAAATACACCTAAAATGAATATATTATATTTTTAATCAGGGTTGTGTTTTGTGATTGAGTTTGCTTGAATCATTGGAGTATCTCGACATCCGGTATGGAGGTGGTGAGTGCATTTTCGTCCTGAAATTACTCGGATGTCATTTCAGACTAATCTGTCATACGCGACTGGCCAGACATTTGAGTCGACTTATCCGTTCCGATTGAAAGAATAGCTTGCTTCTATTCTAATGCTTCGTTTCTGAGGCAATATAAATCCCTTAAAAGCCGGTAAAGGGTTAATTGAAGCGTTCAGACTGCTCGCTTATCTCACTGATTAATGTTTAGAACTAGTGTCTTTTGACACAGCTAAGCTATATATTCAGAGTTATCGGCCTGAAACCACTTTGTGTACATTATTACGGTCGATAAATCAAGCCATGTTGACTGTGCAGCGCCCTTTTATGGTAATAGACTTCATTCAGGCACGCGCGTACGGCCACAGTATTCTGACGTGTCGTCGCACTTCAGGGCGCGCATGCAAGAAAAATACTTTCGGCGATGACGGAGTGGTTGCGCACCAAAAAGCTTCCGAGACAAAGTTTGATATTGTGCTTCACTCTGGTAAGGTACAAAAGAAGTTTCACGTGTTTCCTGTTGGCGTCCACAAACTGCACATGAAAATTATACGAACCGTTGTGACTAAAGGTTTAATTGAGCACGGATGGAAAATGCAGAAAGATCTTTGTTCTTGACAAGGAAAAAAAAAGAACAAAAGCCGAGCAGAGGTAACGGCGAAGAGAAAGGTTAACGATATGCTAATATAGAGTTGTTATGCTTATTGATGCGTCTGTTACGCCACTACCTGCACGAAAATACCAATATAACACTGATGTTTGCACGCGCTCTCTACTGACACTTCAAACAATTTTTGGGTTTTTGTTTTGTGAATCGTCGTTTGAAAATGTCGGGATTGCATGCAAATGAGAAGTTCAAGGTGGCTTTCATAGACATGGGCGGCGTTGTGGGGGAATAATTTTCAGACATCACAAAATTAGATCCATGACGAGATATTGAAAGAGAAAGAGACTTGAGCAGCTGTTGTTTTCAGCTGAAGTAAGCGGCTGCACTCGTGGTGTTTTCCTTCTCAGCGAGAAATTTTACTTTGAAAGCGTTTATTGCTGAAATCCCTTTAGTTTTACCCGCTTTTGGGCGCAAAATGAACGCGTAGCGCGTTCGGCAAAGACGCACCAATTACATCTCAACCGGACTAAGAGAAACTTTTTATTGCTATGTACGTGTCTTTGTATGCGTTTTAAATTTTTCTTATGAAACTCTTAACAATTATGTTGACTATTCACAATTTTTTTCAAATCCTTCGTTTACCGAATGATTCATTTAGCCAGAGAGCAACAGGGTGAGAAAAGTGAAATATTATTGTTTCGGCATAAAAGCGATAATTAAATGGCTCGGTCGGTGGTAGCAAAATAGGCAAAGAATACATTCTCTTGCACGTACATTTCCCCAATCTTTGCCCCTCGAATTTCCTTATAAATACAAGTTTATACAGCTTGGTAAAAGCGCCAGTATTTCTGACGTCAAAGGCATTAAAATCGTTCAGCAAAAAGGAACCAGTCGTAGGCGGTTCGTGAGCAATTGTTGGTATCAAACTACAGCAAAGTAATTTAAATTTGTTCCAGACATTACATAATGGGCAATTTTGGGAACAAATACACCGTGCTGACTATGAAAATTGCACCATCTACAGTTCCAGACATCAAGTTCACTTCAAGGCTTTCACATTTTGAATTAAATAATCCACTGAAATCATTTTTCAAGCGAAAGCAATGAGTGTTTTCAACGAATTAAAAAGTCTAGGGAAAATATATTTTAGAGACAATGGATGTATTGAACTGTGGTCACCGCATCATGGACAAATCCGTTCACAAAAGCCACGCGCGTGAAATCGAAATGTTATTGAGTTAAAGACGAAACGGTTCCCTTCCGAAAATTTTCTCATGGCATGGACTGGTCGCGTTTACGCATGCAATATTGATAGAAATACGAAAAGCTTGATGCATCTTCTTTCCGTATCATAATAAAGTAGCTTGTGTTAGTTGGCTGTTTTGCTTTGCCGTGAAAGCTTCAATTTTGTGTATTTCATGACTTTCAAAAGCTTTTCACTGCATGCATTGTATTATTTTCATGACGTTTTTTTCTTGTTTCACCTCGTCAAGAAGAGTATTTTGTTTGACCCTGTAATTCTCATGAAAGTGACTAAAAAAAGATGAAAACATCGAAGCAGATTTCTGTAAGAAAACCGAAACAAATTCAGACTATTGGAAATATTCAAAATAATATGTCAGTCCTTTCATTTACCACCCAGACAATAGCGAAGTTATTCATATTTAAATTACGGGCAGCTGAGTCTGGTGCTTTGAACAAAGAAAAAAGCATTGCCACATGCACGCCTCGCCACAAAATAAGAGAGCAAAGTATATCTAAAATGCGCCGTTAGAACAAATGGACAGCTAAACAGGTTTAGAAAGAAGAAAAAGAATTAAATCCAGAACGACTGTGGCAAGCGATGTAACCAACTTCGAGGCGTTTGTGCGCATGTGTCGTTATTTTTGGTAGGCCAATAATAGGTGATATTAGTCCTACGCAACGTAGCTAGTGTCTAGGTATGTCAATAAACGAACTATTAAGTAGAGTAAAAGCTTTTTTATGAGGCTCAATAGTATGACCGCCCACTCTGTTTCCTGTTAGGTATTGTTTCAGTGTTCCTCCCCTTCATTTTCATGACGCTTTTTGTTTCGCACTGATTACCATAACACTCCAACAGAATCCTCCAAAAGAAGACTGTTTTTAACCTTGATTGTATCATGACAACGCACTTTTTAGCTTGATTCCTCGCATACGCAGATCAGAACGCCTGACTGAAGCGAGGCAGAATCCCACGCATCGGCAATGCGCAGTTTTCCTATCCCTGATAAAATAAACTGACTATAATGATACATCTATTTATCAGCAGTGAACATGTTTCGACATGTACAGAACACGCTAAGTCCATGTCAAAAATATTGTCCCCATGCGATGTGTCTTAAAAGAGTGTTTGTCCGTTCAGAACAAAGGCTGAATAGATGTTTATATTCTTATTGCATGAACTCGAACTGTGCTCAGACGAATTATTTTAGGTCCACTTTCCTTCATCGTCCTGTGCCACCAAGACTTCCCGAATGCTATGTACACGAGTCGCCTTTCGAAAATATTTGAAAGTCATCCGAACTTTATTTTTGCCCCGGGCCATACAAAACTGCTTTTAAATTGAACGAAACCTGAAAATAATAATTTACTTAGACAGATATAAAGAAGAGAGAAGATTTTCACGCGATTCCAAACGACGACCTTGAAAATTTAGGCCTAGCTTTTCAAGCTGGACAAATCGTGATTAACTTTTTTAATACAATATCTGGCTTGACTGCATGCAAATGAGTTAATTACAGCTAAAGTCCATACACCTTTTTCTTGTTCTTCTTGACAAATATGTGATCGATTGTTGAAACCTTTGAATGCCAGAAGAAACCCTAACACATCAAGTTTCATTTATTCGTCTGTTTCTTATTGTGTAGATTTTCGTCCGCCCCTTTCCGGTAAAATCAGCAACAAGCAACATCAGCGGAGTTTCGTCTTCCGCTGTTTCACGAATAGCTTTTCTGAAATTGTCGTCGACAAAATCAAGCAATTTCTGCCACAAGCTGGAAATCGTTTTGTGAATTTACTGCAACGAGTCCCCTCATATCGTGTGAACTTTCCAGTTTTGCTTCGCAGTGACCAACTTTGGTCCCTACGACTAGTCCCACGAATTCAAACCACATGGAATTTTTGGGACAAGTCCCTCCGACTTGTTAGTCAGAACGCTACATGTGAACTGTTCGTGGGACAAGTTCCCGCGACCGTTCCCTTCAGTCATGTAACTCTTCACGGGACTAGTCGCAGGGACTGATGGCACTGAGAGACTTGTCCCCGCGTGTGTGCCAACCTTTCTGTTTACAATTTATTTGAACTTTATACCGAGAGAAGACAGAGGAACTCGTTTTACAATCGCGAACTTGATTTTTAACAACTCTTTGCTCCTTTTTATTTGTTCGCTGAAGAAAATCAAGTTGTGTTTTAAGGTGATTGTACTGCCGGGTAGGTTAAGAATGAAATTATTTGTGTCTCCATATTAGTAAGGGATTTTTCCCGAACTAGAAGGTTCTGACACGGTAATAAAAGTTTCTACTAAATGTTTCTCTCTCCTAAATCATTTGATGTTGCAACGAGGTTCCGCTGAAGTTTTATTCATTCAATGCGAAATAATTCTTTAAGCACGAGTGTCTATTAAGTGTTTTTTTTATGGGCAGCCATGGTTCAAAAACACCAAACCGTGAAAAAGTTCACGGAGTGAAACAAGCATTCCGTAATGCAAGAGCTTCTGGTAACGTGTCGTTCCCACGGTCGGCAAAACGGTACATTGTTCATTTTACCATCGAACAAAATGAGATCTCAGAGAGGTCAAGTTAGCTCCCACCCATAGCAACAGTCTGTGGAATACACGTAGCCCGTCAATTCCCTAACACTCATCAAAGGTGGCCTGAAATTTCTTCGACAGAACTTTATATTGAATGTTGCAAAATACCAATCCTGTGAATGTGAGTAGCATGTTACTACTGAGAAGCCGAGTAAGAAATTCTCGGCCTCAGGTCAAACATACTTAACTTTACCACTTTGATGTTGCCATGGGAACCAATTCTGACGTCATACACAACTTAGTCTTATCACTGACAAATGCATTTGGTTTCGGAAACATTGCACGAGCTGTGATGAAAAGAGCTAGAGAAGAAATCTGTCCTTGAACTTCACACAGCCAGTCACTAACAATGTACGTTTCTTTTTTGTCTCAGACTGTCGTCTGTGGATTAATAATATAAAGCTCGTCAGCGTAATACGATCATGCCTAGAGGAAGTCATACTTCTCATTATGGAGACACTCGAATACTCTTAAAAAAAATCAGAAATCCTGATGGTTTTTTTTTAACAAATGCAAATGTTAGCAGGTCTAAAACGCGCCAGTTATTTGACCGCAACTATTTGACATACTCGACATGAACTTCTCAGAGACATTACGACATGAAAGTACATGATCTCAATGGAATCACTACAATACGTGAAGTTGTAAAATGTGGTTTGCAATCAAACAATGAAAGTGACCAGTCTTCTTCGCAGTTTTAATTCGGCGGAAAACCTGCAGCAGTTTTCAATTTTTTTTCCTTAGGTTTCGTTTCAGTCCAATCTGATGAGTATGACCCCTTGCGTGAACGTAATTCTTTTCATTTGTAGACAAACCCACTTAGGAAAACGTCCATGAAATGCAACACCTCAATACAGTAACTCAACGAAAAGGTATCTGACCCAATGTCTCAGTAGTTCTCAAAGCGTTTTAACAAGTTAGGCGAAACAGTTTACTGCAATAAGATTAAGACCTTCGGCAATCCGTGGGAGAACTTTCGTGTTATATGCCACAGAGAACAATTGAAAGAGAAAAATTAATATAGAATTACCGCGAGAAGTGATCTTTAAATGTCTCTTTAAAGACAAGGGGAATACAGGAACCATGACAAAAAAAAAATTGATTTGGCAACAATTGAAATCTTCGCTGGATGCGGAACAACGTAGGCAACAAAAATCCTCCTGCTAAGTAAACTAGGTTTGGCAAAATGCCACTTTATTGACGCTTTTTCATACAGTAAGACTCGTACAACACTGAAATTAACTCATAGTGAAAATCAACTTTACCTTAACACGGATTACACAGTAAATTAAAACAAGACTTAGAAAGTAGTTGTTTTAGCACAGTAAAACAGTTCAAAGGCTGATTGGTCTAAATATATCAAGCATTTGATGCGATTAGTCTATATTTATCGCCTGTCTCAGCTCAGCAGCCTATTTAGCTCTCGGAAGTCTGTGAAAATAGCGGCGTGTGTTCAAAGTCGAATAAAAAGAAAACTTGGAATGCCACACAGCTCATACCTCAAGACAACCGATATAGTGTTGCCCAGGTTGATTAGAGTTTTACTTAATATAACCTCAGTGATAAAAGGAATTGCTATACCAAGTCTGCATAAAATAAGGTTTCGATGCGTAGCTCGAGGCATCGACCTGCTATACGACCCGACCCTTCCCCGAGCTACTCAATGTCGGCACTTTCATCTTGGACAACGGACAGTGCGTGTTTGAAAACGCGCATGTTGGTTTTCGAAATAAGAAATAGAGAAGCAATCTGCCTCAGAGTTGTCAGTGGTAGACCGCAGTCGCCGGTGAAATCGCATAAATACCACGGGCTTTTAATAGCAAAACCCCTCAATTCCGCAGATACTAGTTTACGTAGAAGAAACTTTAAAATATCTCTTCATGCGAGAAAATATACGTGCAACCTTGAAATATCAAGAGTAGCTTTAAGTGGAAAGGGTTGGCTAATACTTTAAGCATTATTATGTAAATATAAATATTTTTATAGTAACCCTCAACAAATTTTACGCGTGTTTTAATAGTTTACACTAAAATGCAGTTAATTCCTTACTTAAAAAAAACCGTAATTGTTTAATTTCTGAATGCTGTTTTCCAATAGTACACGTCTCTATTTCTTCTTGGGTGCTCGTACTTTCTTTCATTCTACCCTCTTGAGTGAAATGAAGGGTGTAACACGCACCCTGTGGGTATAAAGAAAACTACACCAAAGTTGTCATACAATTAATCAAAGCCTATAAAGTGTGGCAAAGGTTGCTCCCATAGCTGTAGGTATTCCCAAATTTATTGTAAGGAGTAGTCAATAAGTTAAATAATTTCAATATTTCCGCTCTATACATATCAAATTACGCAAATTTATTTAAAACTGTTGATATAAATGAAGATCCAGCCCACCAATCTTGGATATATGTACCTCTGTAAATGAAATGTTACATTCCTTTTTCAGCCAAAACTTGAGCTACAAATTATCTTTTAGTATCTTTTAGGATTATTTTTATACCAATGAACGTTAATAAATCCATGTACTTATAAGCAAAATAGTATGAATATATACACCGACCAGGCAGACCGTTGTACAACTAAGCATTTTCAAAGAACCTATTCTTACATTGATAGAAAAGTTACATTCGCCGAAGGACAAAGTTATTCCAAAATGTGTCCCAGTTATGCACGATACTGCCTTTGAATAAAAGCCGTCTGAATCCCTCAGGCGAGCACGTCCGTCCAACTATGTAAATAGCGGCTTCTACTCAAGTCTATGAAAAGAGGCTTGTCTGCTATTTAGCTTGTATGAATTGCCACTAATCTTGCCAACTCTGTAGATTTATCGTTAATCTTGACGTGAATCGACTTCCTTGTCTCCTCTCTTGTTTAATTAATTTCCACGATTCGCTAAAACTCAGCTGGTTACACAACAGACATGATTCAGCCGCATTAAAGTGACCCATAACCCAGACAGTTTATGTTTCTTATAAGAGCGGTTCCGTAATGCCCTCTAAGGATTCTTTGTACAGTGTTGCGACTTTGTGTCTACTAAGCTTAAAAACTGGTTAAAAAAACTATGAGAGAGGTTCTTTGGAGGTGCGAACGCATCCTTATGAGACAGTTGTGTTTTACCTCACGTACTTGATTTAACCAGGCTTGCCGGCAACCTGGTTACGCATCTTTGCGTCAAATGATGATCGGCAGGATTTTTCTCTTCGGTTACAGGTTATTAATTAGTTGTGTGAATAATTTCGGTTTTCGCAGTCATTTGAAAATTACTCCAAAACCAAACTGATCACAAAACTAAACCTTACATGATTACGCCGATTATCAAGTTGAAGTTGACAAAGTCAGTAAATTGACCGCCCGCAGCTGACGTTTCGAGTGTCAGCCCTTCGTTGGAGACTTCTTACCAATGATGACTTCAAAAAGAGTAGTAAACCTGCCATAATCACGGCCAGAAGCGCACCATGATTACAATTGCGCTTCCATGTAACAAACTACGAGGACATTTTTCAGTAAGTAATTAAGTTGGGTTATAGCACGTCGCACTTGATCCGTACACAAATCAAAAGATCTTGGCAGACGTAAACACTCAACTACTTTCTAGATTAATTAGCGCTAAATTTAAATTAATTAGTGTGAAAGCGCTTCATAATCTCATTATAAAGTCAAGTTTAGATTGTTTGCTGGTTTATATCAACAGAATACTTTAACGCTAACATTCGCTCTAAAGACCCGTTTACACAGGCGATTTTTGTCGCGCTAAAGTTGCAAGTTCAAAATCTCACGTGTAAACCAGGTGCGATTTACAGTGCGATTTGTCGCCGCGATATCGCAGGGGTTTCAAACATGTTTGAAACTTGATGCAACTTTAGCGCGACAAAAATTGCATTGAGTTGCCGCGACAAAAATCGCCTGTGTAAACGGGCCTTAAACAGATAGGTCCTAAACTGCTGAGAACAATTAGCTTTCAAAATCAAATTGCTCTCTCCTTTAGAATAAAAACACATGTTTCCGCCATATTGGAAAGGTCAAATTGAATTCGTGGCGTCCACGAAATATACCCTTCAGTATATATCGAGCGCTACACTTGAGCAAGAGCTCTAATTGACCAGTTTGCATTGACAATAACCCTCACGAAAACCGATTTAGTGCCGCCAGGCTGTAACAACACAAGACCTACTGACGCGTTCCAGCCGCGCCGTGATTAGGTTGATATACTAAGATCCAGTCTCCTCGGACTCGGGATGGGAAAAGCTGGATGTGATCTGGATTCCAATAAAGCGTTGATGACTTGTAAACTAGTGACCAAACATACGGAATAAAAAACTCCTCCGGCTGTTCCTCCTCCACGTATTTGAATTTTAATTCAGGAAATTTCTGTAGAGACAAAAAAAAGGAAAGTCCCATTAAAATACCGAGCAAATCCGGTGTTAAGGCAAGTGTATTCCGTGCAAAATGTGGGGGGCCTGGGGAATAGCAAGCATTTTCTATGCAGTACGCACCCAGGAGAAAGTGAACTGACCACCGACACCGCGAAGCGTAAAGCCTGGTTTCCACTAGCGACGAAAGCACAAAGACAATAATTCTTTTTCACCGTTTAACGGCCTTGACGCAGGCATAAGCACAAGCACAAGCACAAGCACAGGATCACAATTTTTCCCTTTTTTGAGCTTGCGCTTATGCTCGCGTTTGCACTGCAACAAGTGAAAACGAAATACTGCTCAGGCATAACACAAGCATAATGGTATTAACCACACTTGGTTATATTTGGGCAATGAAAAAACTAGATCAAGATTACATCGCGCCTAAACAGTTTTCCAAAATGGAGGAAGGTTCGGATGATTTTCCTCTGCTTGTGTAGATAGCTACAACTTTATTTAACTACGCTGGCCACACACAACAAAAGCTGGTTTCCAGGTGGGGCGTAGGTAAACACATTAGAATAAGTTATGTATGTATGGAGGATTGATTAAAAATAAATATATTTATATACATATTACATGGAATCAGTGCGATCCAGTAGAAGGCATGGAAGGCGAGGAGGCAAGTTTATGTTTGAAATCCGCAAGCGATTGTGCGGTCTTTGCCTCATAGGAAAGATTGTGCCAGAGCATTGCACCACTATATCTAAAGCTGCGCTTCAGAAAATTTGTGTATGGCCTTGGAAGTGCTAGATCAGTCTCGATATTCCTAAGATTGTAATTTATATTGGTAGCATTGAGTTTTACAAAGGAGTTACTCAGTTGGGGGCAGATAGATCATTGAGGATTTTATACATGAGGGTAGCCTTTGCATGGAAGCGCCTGGTTTCGAATTTCGTATTCAAGTGCTTGAGTCATGCTTATTGCTTGTGTTTTTGCTCGCGTTTATTCTTGGGCTTGTGCTTGCCTCGCTAATGAAAGCCAGGCTTAAGCGAGGTTCGAGGTGATCTCCCCCGGGAAATTTTCATTATTAGGGACTGAGAAATGCCATTCCCACGTTTTCTAGGGAACGGTTTCATTTACTAAAACATAGAAATGAAACATTCAACAACTGCGCATTCAAAAACTTATGTTTATGAGTTAACCTTTGCGGTAACTGATAGAAGCTGGATAGAGACTGTCAAACCAGCCGATTAAAATAATTTAAGACGCTTTTCGCCTATAAATATATGAAATACACGTATTTCTTTTTATGGATTTCCGGAGGTAGATACGTGCGACGTGACCGATAAAAGCGAATGAATTGTCTGGAAAAGCCTACCTCTGACACTGTTTTTAGAGAACGGCGTTTATCGGAATAGGTGCTTCATATCACGCAGAACTGAACACTTTGAAGTGTTTTGTTTTGACAGAAGAAAAACTAGTTACCTTGAGTCTATCTCTCGGCCACTGAAGTGTTCCTTGCTTAATAACATCTAACACCACACTCCGACCGAGAGAGTCTGGTCCGGGTGCTGCTCCAGACGAGCACTGAAAAATGCCAGCACCTGAAATATGAACACAATCAATCCGTTTTTCTCTCACCACACTGCCACAATTAGACGACAAGTATTGTAGTCATTAAAGAAGCCCACCGGTGTATTCCCTTAAACTTTTGTACATTTAGATCATTTGTATCATAAATTCACAGCAGCGAAAGTCCAACGTTAAGTTTCTATCGTATCTTGAGGTTGTCTTTACAGCGAAGTTGAAAACAACCTCCATATGACGCAAAAACATCCACGGATATTTTTCCGCAGACGTTCTCTCTCCCATGCAAGAACGAAACAGATAGTGTCCAACGACAAATAACTGTGCGTATTTTCTTGCCAAAGAGGGGCTATTGTTTTTAACACCCTTCAGACTGATACATTCACGAAGATCTCTTTTGTTTAATGTCCAAATAACTCTGCAGGCGTTTAAAATATTGCTACCTTGGTGAAAATATTTAGTACTACTCAGTTGAATCATTTAGTCAGAACTAAGACAAAGTGTGAACGCAAGACGAAAATTTCGCAAACTGGGAAATATGAGGGAAATGACGATATATAACAGCTTTATCACACCATTTGCGCCTGAGAACAAAAAAGTAGTTGCAAAGTAGATTTGAGACACTGAGAGCGGGTGGTCTTAGTGTTTAAAAAATAAGTGGCTAGTCTACCACTGAAACAAAGAGCAGTTATACAAGGTTTTTCAAATACTTTCTCGTATGATCCATAACAACAACAAGGCTGTGAACTGCCAAGGCGAAGCGCGCTCCGTGGGCCTTCTGTCGATGCATAAAAAAACTTCAGCGGAGCCAATCAGTTTGCGGTTCTGTCAGTAGCTAACCGGCCACAAGCTTAGGCTAATCTTTATTTGCTGTGTTGCAGCTTAATACTCAGCGCAATGTTTTTTTCAGGCGCGGATAGAGTTTTTCCGGACCTCAGAGTTAATTCTGAGAATTTTATGTGAAAACACAGCCTTGTTCGTCAACTACGTCAGTTTTACTGACAAACATGGATCTGAATTACTTCAGGAGGAAACAATTGGACTTTTTTGTTACCTTTTGACACAGGCGGGTCGTGGAAATCGGGTTTGCCCCAACCAGTAAGAGTATACAATGGGGAACCTATGAATATTTTTACTTGCCCTGGAGAGGATGCTGGTCCATCACAGGTTGCCTTATGATTCGCTGGTACCAGTTACACTCCAGGGCAGGGTTGTTCAAAGCCCGATTAACTAAACCAGGATTAGTGAGAATTTCAATTTGAGTTTTTAACTATTCGGTGAGGTTTTCCGTTTATCCTGTTTGTCCTTCAGTTTTGAGCTTGAGTAATCTCAAAATACACTAGTGAAAACATTTTTATTCAAGAAAAATTAATACTTTTAATCCTGGGTTAGCGTTTACCGGCTTTCGAACAATCCGGCCCTGGGTGGAGAGGCACTGCGAGAGTAAAACAACAGGCAGGACTCGAACGCAGACCACTCGATACGGTGTCCAGTATACTGACATTTAAATACAACTAATGCAAAGCCGTAGTGCCAGCCACTCACCGTGTCTATATTTTGTATAATATCGTGAAAAAGTGGATGAGTCCTAAACTGAGCGAACAGCTCTCTCCTGTGTAGTAAGGTGTAAACAAGGTTGGGATTATGATGAAGAGTGTTCGTCACACAGGAATTGATAATCTCCAACACCATTCGAATCACTTCCTCTAGAATCGCAAGATCAGACAGCTGAAAGAAAAACACCGAATCAAGTTTTTAACAAGACAACTCAGTGCTACGTCCACAATCTCTCGCATAAAAAGGGATGGCACTCCGAAAATAGCACCGTGAAAAAGAAGAATATAAGTCAATAAAGCCGAACATCCCCTACAAGGCACATCCTATGAGTAAACATCTGGTCCCCACACATACAAACCCCATATTTGCGTCCTTCCATAAACGGACACCTCTCTTATTAAGCGGACCAAAGTTTTCTTTTGACTCTAAGGGTGTCCAGGTGAGTTATGGAGGTTCCACTGTATAAATTAGCATGAATACCCGATTCAGTTTAAACAATTTTACAAGACAATCATTTCTGTTTATTTGTATCACGCTAAATCACGATACAAATTTATCTTAATTGGCTTTTAAGAATAAGAGACAGGGCGTTAAAACTTTTTCCGCCGACAGAATGATTAGGCGCCCGAATAGCTACACGTCTTGAATGCTGTGGGGCGAAAAAAAAGCTTAAATCTCCTTAAAATACTGCCCTCTACAGCCTTCTCATTCCAAGAGAAAAAAAAAAGCTGGAATGGATTTTTCCACTTCCAGGTGCTACAACCACTAAGGCATTTACATAAACGATGATTTCAACATAACAGCAATTACAATAAAAAGAATATCTCTTCCCGAGATTCTCGATATTGGAGATTCAATAGGTTTGGTTTCTCCTTATAAAACAATAAGATCTATCCTTAGATATAAGAACGTCTGAAAATTGCTGAACACACTTTGAAAATTAGTCAAAGGAGAAAACTAACCCCGATGAGGGCTATTTGAAATAAGTTATGTATAGTATGTGGATAGACGTGTGGAATTCCAAAATATTTTAATAAGGATTTAAACTAATCCCAGCGTGGATACTTAATGTGTTTGTTGAGATTCACAATGCCCGACTGAGGTCCGGTCCACAGTAGTCCAGAGAAATTTGAAAACGCACCGGCTTTATTTCTACGGTTAGGTTTTTGTACTCTAATCCACTTAGTCCAGGATTGAACGCAAGTATTGTTTAATTAGTACTTCATATTTAGCAGGGTTTTTTTGACATTTTCATATTACTTCATATTTGATGGAATTGTGGGTGTTTAGGTGACTTTTTACCAATGAAGACAATTTGTGATGGATACCAAGTGGAATTTGAATCTCATTAGCGTTCAATCCTGGACATAACTCCTCTAATATTGAACTGGGCAAGTTTTTTTTAGAGAAGCTACTTTTTCATCATTACCGATAAGACCGACCGACAAAAGCCCTTCATGGTACCTTTTACATCGGTCAGAACTGGGGAACTAAGTGCAAGGCACGTCTGAAACAAGGTATAATAATTGATGTAGGGTCAGGTCATAAACAGGGTATTGAAAATCGCAGAGTTGGAGTTTTGGGAAGCGGGCCGCATACCCTCATCCAATTTTTCTCGGAGTACCCCTCAGAGGAGGTGGAGGGGGGAAGGGGGTGTATAACGCCGTAAATGTCTTTACAAATTGCCGGTTAATAATTTCGAGATTCATTTATTTCAGAATTGCATTGCAGTTCAAGGCCCCACTCAGTTGTCTTGAAGCGTTACGTTCGTTATCTGATAGTTGACTGACATGATACTCACATGGTCGCTGTTTTGCGTTCCTTCGCCATTCTCTTGTGAATTACTCTCAGCTTGTTTTATAAGTTCTGTCACTTTGGCATGCTTCTTTGAGAGCAGTGCATACAAACTAAACATGAAAAGCAATTAACGATTAGCTAGGAAACGAAATTTTATAATATTAGGAAACGAGATTTTATAAAAGTTCCTGACAAGCTATGTCGGTAAGGATATCAACTGCACTCCATTGGTTTAGAAAAGAAAGGGCAAGGATTTGAAAAGAAATAAGACAAACTGCAACTTCTATGTTGTAGCAAACTCCTCATTGCTTCCTCTTACAAACGTGACCAGCGAGGTTTTCATGGTTCGTAGCTTACTTCTAGGCTTGCAGCATGGACCAACTTAGGCTTATTCTCTCTGTTTGTAATCGTGTCTATCCTCATTTGCCAGCTTGCCGCAATAATAATGCACTGCTAAGCCTTTTGTTCACCTCGAGAAGACAAACTGTGTTCCAGATAGGTGAGGGGTCTCGGGTCAGAAACCCGGCAAGGTCAGCTACGTGACCCGACAAATTACTAGATGTTCATTTATAGCCATTTGGTGGGAACAGTGGTAATTAACCCGTTGGAATTCCTTGTAATGACATCCTGCATTGAAATATTATCTGAGAACCGTGAGACAAACACACGGGAACAAGGCTAAAGCAAGCGAAGGCACTACACCTACAGTACGAAATAACAAGACATTGTCCCTTTTTATTAGCCTTCTGACGCTTGAGTGACAACTGAAGAAGACAAATCCAATAATTTTAGGTTCATCCTGTAATGCTCAGTGACGTAAAACAAAGAAAACAAGGAAGTCATCATAATAGACCCTAACCCCAACAATAGCTACAAAACAAAGAAAAACTTCACAGGTTTTTACGCCGAGGTAAACCCTCATTTTACCACAACAATTCTCTCAAGCTGAATTGGGGGGAACGTATGGAAAGGACTAAGGAGAGTTTAGGATCTGATCTTATAATAACCAACTAAAGTACGTTACCTAACTATTCTTTGTGTAACATAAGGATGAAGTGCGTGGAATTGGGAAGACATGTTGGCCAGAGTCGCCAGGCAGTTTGTATGCAGATATTTGTCCTGAAAAAGAAATCAAAGATGGCATTCGAGCGCCTCATAGACAAGTCGCTACTTGTTTTGGACGAAATCCGAGGAGTTACATTTGAGCACCAAATATCCTCAGCCAGAATGCTGCCAGGCAAAGAAAAATAACGAGAGGAGAACGTAACCAAACGAAAAGTAAACTTCTAAGCCTTCCTTTCGACAACGTGAAATGACTGAAGTCTGCATTTTATAGAGAACGTGAAGTTCTACGCCGGCAGCAATCAATATTGAACAACTATCCACCGACACTGAGGTGAATAGTTGTTTTAGTATATACTAAAACAGTGAGATAATATACACCACGGATGAAAACCGGGACGCCATTTTTTCCCGAGTTGCTCGAAGGTAAATAGCTAAGGATATTCGGAGTTTGACGAGCCAATCAGCGCGCGCCCCCAACACTATCCACTGTTTTAGTATACACTAATTAACAATTAGATTATTCGCTCTCGATTTCTATGAGGTGATAGCTGATGACGCCGAAGGCCGAATCAGCTATCACCTCATAGAAATCGAGAGCGAATAATCTAATTGTTTTAGTAGAATTTTTACTTAAATTGACTTTAAATAACGGCTTCCAAATATTTCTCGACGTATTATTAAACTTTGTGCCTTAAAAATATCGCTCGGATTGAATTGGCATTTAAAATTTAAGTTGTATACGGGAGCGCATCATTTTTTTTTCAATAGTTTCAACTTTTTTAAAGTTAAGAAACCGTAAATGTCCTTCGTTTAGTCTTCTCAGGAATTTAATTATCCATTTTCATCAAAATTTTCCTCCAAAACTTTGGCAAAACGATAAAACGTCGCCATCTCGTAGACTAGTTCCAGCCACTGCACACTAACGGCTGATAGTGTGTAATGGTTCAGCCAATCAGATTACAGCATTTGTATTAGCATACGAGTAGAATTCTACTAAAAATTGTTAGTATGTACTAAAACAGTGGATAGCGTGGACCCGGGAGCGTGGACCCGGGAGCGTGGACCCGGGAGCGTGGACCCGGGAGCGTGGATGGCGCGCGCTGATTGTCAAACTCCGAATATCCTGCATGCTATTTACCTCCGAGCAACTCGAGAGAAAATGACGTCCCGGTTTCCATCCGTAACAAGTGAAGAAATCATCCAAATTAATTTTTTGTGGTGTATATTATCTCACTGTTTTAGTATATACTAAAACAACTATTCACCTCAGTGTCGGTGGCTAGCGACGGATATTTACCTCGCAGCTTCGCAGCTCGGTAAATATCCACCACTAGCCACCTCCTCTTCGGTGAATAGTTGTTAACTATTTGGACCAAATGCTGTCTCAACATATTGAGCTAACGATAGTACACCATCAGTTACAATGACTACATCTAGAGATACGTGAAACTATATATTGTAAAAAAAATGTAAATCTTATTTACAGTGGGCATACACTTAGCTATAAGCTTAGCTAGTTTACAGGCATGCATGCTGCCACTGAAACAAAGGAAATACTTCAATTAAACGTAACATAGTTAAAAATCTGAACTAGCAGGAGGCAAAGCGTGACCAAGGATTTGAACTCGGGACTACCGTGAAACAAATCCCGCTAGTGACAGGGTGGAGACCTTAAACCCGAGACCGCCGGATTACAATACCAGCGCCCTAAACCACTCGGTCACGGCCTCCTCAGCTTTTCTTCACCGAGTTGCGTTAACTCCGTCATGTCTCTCTGTACTCACCCTCATCTTTGTCATATTATACTGTATTGTTCTGAGCACAACTAACACCAGTAGACCCCCCAGGGTGATATTTGTAATGACTCGTTCCGTATACCACGGGATAGATGGTATTACCTAAAGAGTAAATAACACCATTCGTTTAAAAAATCTGGAGCAGAGATATTTAACAAAGTCAATCCCCAAATCCAGTTGGGGCTAAACTTCAGAATACCCGGCCACGATTGCGTGACATTAACTGCCTGCTCCCGTAGTCCCGCAGTCAATAAATATTTGCATATGGAAACAAAAGAGAAAAACTTATCGATGAAACAAGCGTGCTACACATACCTCGTTCTAAAATCCATCAGCCGAAACAAGCGCGCTACACATGAGAAGAACTCGTTCTTTTATCCATGAGCGTTCAATGCCGGGTATTCTAAAGTTGCTCCTCCAGTTGATTCTTTAAGTTACATTTCATATACCTCCTCTTTCCCTGAGGTATTTTTATGACCTTTTATACCCACATATCATACAATCTGGCTAAAGGTTGCCTTTGCGCCATTCGCGTTCATTTCCTTTATCAAGAAAAATTAGCACATTTGCCGCCAAGTTTCTTGTAGGTCATTTTATTCACGTAATATAGGGTAAGGTTTGCCGACGTATTTCTTATAGGCAATTCTCAATAACAATAGATTTCATATAACTACATGTAGAAAGATAATGAAGAATGTGGTTATCATGTTAATTTTGAAAGAAATTTGCGGTTCAAAACCTGCTTCAAGTGATGCAATAAAACATTATATACAAGTATTCAAGACGTGCTAAACTATGAAAATAAGAATAGCGATGTTTCTTGTTTACAAACATTGACGTCATATTTCTTTTGATATTCAAATTTTCAAGCCACTGAACAATAGCATGCATTATTTCAACAGCCAATAAACCTCTGGTTGGCACATTAATGACAATAGGAGACGTAACGAGAAACATCGCTATATCAGGTTGATTTGTATGGACATATGTTAAACTAAAGCGGAATTCTCACCAGTTCATGCACAGACTTGTTGAAGTTATCATCCTGGCTCAATATTAACAGGATAATTAATGACATATAAATGTGATGAGCGTTATGATCATCTGCATTGTAAAGAAGTTTAAGGATTGGCATCACCTGACAACAGACAAACAAACAACATAGTAGCATTTGTGATGTTAGTTAATATCTAATTATAAATATTGCTGAAGAGTTACTACAACAAACATTTCAATGCCGCTGCAAGTTTACACTCAAAGAAATTTGACCACAAGGGTTTGTACAAACCTTCAGCGTTTTGACGTCAAATTTAAAGGAGATAATGCATAAAAAGGGTTCTACATGTACAATGTAGATATATTGCATTACACTTAAGTGTGCAGTTGTTAGGTTTTAAATTGTCTTAGCTTATAAAACATAGCACATGTTAAATGTAGCTCACTTACCAAATTATCGATATCTGTCCTTGAAAGGATAAATGATGCCACATTGGGATTGCGATGCAATAATAAATACAACAGAAGTGTTGTCTGATCTTTGTGCAAGTCTCTGTAAGCAAAACACATCACGACACTGATTAATCTAGCACTACATTCTTTTAACCTTCCAGCCGGGTGGAAGGAAGATCAACATGTTACCAACCTGCACACAGCAGTGAACAACATTCCTATGTGAAGTGTAAACGGTGGCTCCCCTTCTTGTTCTGAATTATCATTTTCTGTAGTATTTTCTAACGAAAAATAACAAAAAATATGTTTATTACCAGAAATCATACATGTAACCAAGGATGGATCCCACATGTGTACATTTATTGATTCTGTATTAACATAATAAAATCCCAAATCCTCATAGGACTAATAGAGCTAAATGCTTATAGATAGTCAAGCAATAATATTATTATTATAAGTGAAAAATATTGAAATCTGCTGAAAAAATAATTCAACAATTTAAAAGCTAGTCACACAATTTCTTATGATATTGTTCAGTCATGTCTAAAAATTACATATTAAACATTTTAATTATTTTATGATACATAAAAATATTTTAATGCAGAGGATAAATATGCACAACAAGTAAGACTGAAAAACTTTTCAGTTCACAGTAGTGGAGAGTGGAGCTGTGATTCCTTCCTGTTTTGTAAGGATCTCTGTTGGGCCGCACACATGTCTAGGATTTATGCCCAAGTATACTTAGTTACACTTATTGTTAGTAGCCTCTCCACACACAAGAACAAGGGAAGAGGACAGGATTGACTCCAAAGGGAGCAAATAAATTAATTAATAAATAAAAAATAAATAAATCAATATTAAATAAATAAATAAATTAGGAGTCTTCCATGCTCAATGTGGGTATATATGTATACACAGACATGGAACTGTGCAGTGGTGTGCAGTTTTTATATGCAAAATTAACATTCAGATATGTTTTCTAATTCACTAGAAATACCTTGTACATGTAGTTGTCATTTTTTATTAAATTTTAAGCTTTTTTACTATTTTATATTTTATCTGTAATTATAACATAGATTGGACCCTGCGCGCACTCTGATTGGTCAAAAACCTATGTTTTATCAGAGTATAAAACATAGAAAAAGCGTGTTTTATTGTTTTGCGCGCGTAAAATCTATATCATAAAGCAAATGAAGAAGCCTAAGCCGTGTATTACACTGTGATAAAACACTCCAGTCATTTGAGAACACTCGAGAAATGTAGAAAACACTCGCCTGTGGCTCATGCTTTCTACATTTCCCTCGTGTTCTCAAATGCCTGTTGTGTTTTATCACAGTGTAATACACGGCTTAGGCTTCTTTATTTGTTAAATAACTTTGTTCCACATCCGAAGAAGGCTGAAGGCCGAAATGTCATGTTACTTAAGTCGGAACAGTTAGAAGTTTGCTTGATGTTTCATCGTTGTACACTTATCTAAATAAATAAATATATAATTAATAAATTTTTGATACTTTTATAATAAATTGTATGTATCTATTGTTTCTTAACCCTTTAATGCCCAATAGTGACTTATAGATTTTACTCTGTCTAAGGCCAGACGATTTTACTCGTCAAAGGGAGACCCCTTGGGCACTAAAGGGTTAACAAACTATCGCCTTTAACCCTTTAATGCCCAATAGTGACTTACAGATTTTACTCTGTCTAACGCCAGACGATTTACTCGTCAAAGGGAGACCCCTTGGACACTAAAGGGTTAAATTAATGGCTTTGAATTTACAGTTAACTGTCTCACAAAAAATACCTTTGAGTTGCCTATTAGTGAAGGAAAACAGTGCATGTCTGTAAGGATTGAGTTTCCTCTTGTCCTGTGTACAATGGTTTACAAGTACAAGCAACAGTAGTAAGCTCTGATTTGCCAGCAAAGATGAATCATCATCATCTGAATTTTGAGAACCAAACCAAGACCAGACACCAGCTTAAAGGAAAACATGAAAACAAAAATGACTATTAACATAAAACTTTGAATTTTTTTTTTCTTCAAGGACATTACAATACAATACAATACTTTATTGACAACTCCCCATGGGGTCTTTTCAGTGACAATGCAATTAAGAAACGTAACAATAATAAGTAAAAAAGACAAAATAAACTCTAAATTAAGACAAGAACTTTTTTAAAAGGTCTAATTTAAGATTGCGTTTAAAACTACTTACATTCTGTCCATTACTTTACAAACAAATTCATGGTATCAATTAAAAGAAAAGCAATTATTGTATTAAAAATTACAAGACATCAGGAAAACTACTGAAAGAATATTAAGTTTGATAAACTCTAAGGTTTGCAGAAGATGCTTGATTAAAAAAGGAATAAAAATTTAAAACGTAACACATAATTATATTGAAAAATTTTAGTCAGATAATTTTGACAGCGTTATACTTTGCTGAAGACCATTTAAATGGAAGTTTATCAAGAGACACTTTGTAGCTGCATCAATTTTATAGAACAATGTGGTGAAGATCTTTAGTTTCCAAATACTCAGTGTTACTTTTAATTTTGAACTTACAGAACCAGCCTCCATTGCTAACTCTAGTGAGCTCTGGTGGAGTTTTCTCTCTTTTGATCAAGTTCTTTAACAGAACTCTCACAAGATCATTTGCACTTGAACTGCTGAAATTAAATGATAATGACATCATAATCTTGATTAAAGATTTCTGTAAGGAAAGAGGTTCTTGTGGACACTGGTCATGTCTTGGTTTGCTCTAGACAGTAAAGAGGAAAGTCTCATATCTATACTTACATGTGACTCATGATACATTTTTCAGCATACATGTGACAGTACAGCACTACAGTGTTCTTACCAAGCAAAATAAGGATAAAATCCAGGATAAAAGGAATAAAGGAAACTTGAACAATTGGCCAGAGAGCAGGAAATTTAATTCTTGGCTTTTTTATCCACTGAGACTCAGGTCCTCATAGTGTTTTGTATGCGTGGGTGTATCAAACATGCTTTTCCAGAATTTGAAATTTAACCAGGCCCAGTGTACAAATTAAATTCCATTCAGGTATGGATTGATAATAATGAAACTGATTACTGTTGCTTTGATTCTTACCATTTTCCTTTCATAATAACTTGATAGAAGATGCTACTGTGCGATGCACCCGGATCAAACATTTGAACTGACAACATAACTAGCAGAGTGTTGATAGCTTCAACATGGATAGGATAGGTCACTTCACTGAGGAAACAAAAAAAAACCAGTAATATGATCAGATTCATTTGTATAACATATAAAATTACATGTGATTATAGCTGTACAGTACTCAACTGAGAAAAAAGAATAAAAAAATTAAATTTATGATAAAAATAAATTTATCTAAAATATGGTCTTACTTGGGCAAATGCTAATTAAAAATGGCCACCTAATAGCGGTGTTTAATAGGGGTTCAACAGTAAATGAATATAATAATAAACCTAGTTACTAAAAATACCTGACAGGTACATTGGCAAGGACATCTACAAGACCACTAATAATATCCTCAATAACCCCACAATCTAGAGAAATAATAAAAACAAAAATGATATTCATAACTTACATTTATCAAAACCAGAAAAAAAGAAACATTTTTTTAATTCCAACAAAGTCATGTAATTCTCTACAATCGCACTGTCACTGGAATCTGACCATCCAGTAGCCAGTAGTCCCAAGCTGAACTCCTTGACACCTTATGTCAAATAACCAAATGGTCAGTTGCCCACAAGTTGGAATTCTGAACTTCCTGATACACACATTTTGCATATTTGTTTATACATGTAACTAGTGTCCTTACTAAGCACAACATTGCTGAATACATTCTGTACAAGTTAATGGATAAATAGTTAAGGAATGGACAATGTCTAGCATACGTCCATCCAATTTGGGATGCATGCGGATAGTTGGGAGAGCACGAAGGTAGCGTAAGAGATGCTCGAGGCGCAGCTGAGAGCATCTCTGGCTACCTAAGTGCTCTCCCAACTGTCCAAGTGCATCCCGAATTGGATGGACGCACACTAGACATTGTCCATTGCTTTTATAACATAGCTTTTTCTGCACTGATCAAATTGCAAATTCTGCATGTGCATGTGTTGTTTTCACTGGCAGCACTCGCTATGCACGTGCATGTGCACGTGTTGTTTTCACCAGTAGCACTTTCACTTTGTTGATCTTTCAACGCTTCCTATGTTTCTGCAACCATTTCACACGTTTTCTAAATCTTCAAAGTCATTGAGAAACCCTAACTCAAATGTTTGATAATACTAGCCATTAGTAACAGCTTAAGTTTAGTTTACTCAAAAAAAGTTGCAAGAAAAAACCTTTGCTGGCAAAAAATTTCACCGACAATGACGTCAGCCTGAACCATCTCTATGAACCATCCATTTGTTGTTCATAAAAAGTTAGCCAATCAGACCGCGCCCTAGCATATAGCTATGTTATAATTAAGGAATGGACAATGTCTAGCATGCGTCCATCCAATTTGGGATGCAAGCGGATAGTTGGGAGAGCACGAAGGTAGCGTAAGAGAAGCTCGAGGCGCAGCCAAGAGCATCTCTAGCTACACTGTACCTAAGTGCTCTCCCAACTATCCTAGTGCATCCCGAATTGGATCGATGTACACTAGACATTGTCCATTACTTTTATAACATAGCAAGACATTTTTCACACTAAAAAGTCACTTTTTCTGCACTGATCAAATTGCCAATTCTGCACGTGCACGTGTTGTTTCCACGTGCATACACGTGCACATGCACGTGTTGTTTTCACCAGTAGCACTTTCGCTGTGTTGATCTTTCGACGCTTCCAATGTTTCTGCCACCATTTCGGACACATTTTCTAAATCTTCAAAGTCATCAAAAAACCCTACCTCAAATTATGAATAATACTAGTCATTAGTTCATGTAACAGCTTAAGTCAAGTTTTACCTGAAAAAAGTTGCAAGAAAAAACTTTTGCTGGCAAGAAATTTCACCGACAATGACATATAGCTATGTTATAATTATTAATAACTCAAGATACTTTTTCCATTGATTTGACAAAATGGTTTGCATGACAGCTCAGTGACCTGTACAATGGAGTACTTGTCCAGTGAAGCCAGCCACTTCTTCATCACTCTGTGATTTCACTACAGAGCCACCCATGTGTCTTATAACCTCTTCATTGGGTAACAACTCAATAAAATACTTTGAAAAACTACGAACAAGAAGGATGGCATTGTATGTCTCCCAGGTGAAGTTGTCACTGAAATAAACAGAATAAAATATAAAACATCAATCAAGGACAACTGAAAACGTTAACTTGTTTACTGAGTTCTCAATTAGTAAACGTAAGTGTGGTCAGTGCACGGGTCTCTGTGTCAAGATAAGGGCCCAGGCAGGGTGTAAAGAAAACAAGTTTAAGGCTTACCCTTTGGGAAGTTTAAACTTTGAGATAGTTGCTACATTTTGCCATCAGAATAAACATTGCTTGACTCACTATGTTGTTGATATATACTGGCAATTCTGATTGGCCTAAGCAAAGATAGGGATTGTCTGCATTTGAGAATGACTAGCACCAGTCCCTAGACATGCAAGAAATGCCTTGAAGTTTAATTGTCGATGAAATCGAAAGTTGTAGAAAGTTTTCAAGGTTTTCAAGGCTTTTTCTGAAGGCAAATCATCTTGAAACACCATGCAGAAGCTGGATTTTTCCAGATAAAGCATTAGATACCAGTTTATTTTGTTACAATATTGTGAATTTTTTTAAGAATTACATGTATGCCATTTTCATGAATTGTGCGATCAGATGTGATTTGAGAGTGATTGTGCAAAATTGCAACATTGCACAATATGTAATTTTTCAAAAATAGCACGAAGAACACTGTCTTGTAAAAATTTAACACCCAAGAAAAGAAAGGAATCACATCAGTACTACCTAGAAAAAGGCTCAATCACTACATTAAACACCAGCAGCAAAAGTGCAAAAAGTGCAAAAGTTGCTTACCCCATGTTTAATCACAAAAGAGGTTTCCTAGTAGAGTTCAGGCTTACTGACTCACACCTGTAGGTTTCATAACTGAACTGCAATTACTAGAGAAGCTGTACTTACATGGAACTAATTAACTAAAGTAGGCCACATACACTGTAACAGATGGTTTGAGGTTTTCTCAAACACGAGCAAGTGCTGCAATGTTGCACCGAAACTATTGGAAAAATTTGTAATTATGAAATTTCTGACTTTACTTCAATTTGCATGGGTGATATTGAGCCAAACTCTCCTAAAATGTAAAGCTTTGCAGGTGAATGGTGGCAGGAAAATTTTGATATCCTCTGAGCCTCTTTCCACAGAAAACCTAAAATGGCATCTGCCATGGAGCCCGGGCTACGTATACTAAATGTTTACCAGTAGTTCTTTGTAGTCGGAGCCGCTTTCATTCTAACATTTGCTTTTCTTCTCCATAGGACCTTAATTATGAATTCATTATTTCTCTCACTTTGTGGTAGGTCTTCTTCTAGTTGCACCTGCCTGTACATTTACTTGTACACTTCTACTAAACTACATGTACTGAGCTTCTAACAGAAATAAAATGCTTACGGCACTTGACAATGAAAGGGAAAATGCGGTCAGGGATTTCTTTGCCCCACCATAAGTTAATATATTAAACATTTTTTGCCCATTGACTTAATTTTTCTTTATCTGTTTCTCCCTTCTTTACACATTGAACGCATGAACACCTGCTGTCAAGATGTCACGACAACGTCTGCTTTTACTCTGTTACCGTCGGTTGCTAAGCTAAACCATGCCTAATGAGGCATTCAACTGTCGACAAACCTAGGTTGGCTAACTATTGATTTTGCTGCCATTTACCAAGGTTTGGTACTGTATTCACAAAATCAAAAATTTCACTTCAGTAAAGTTAAAACAAAGGTGAACATCTCTCGTGAAAACACGGGTTTAGTAACTGTCAAAGAAAAAAAATTAAAATACATGCAAGTATGACTTTCATCAAACAGTTCCGTTTAGAATCAATACTAAAAAAATTGCTTGAATGAATTGTTCCATGAAACAAAATAACTTTATGCGCATGATGCATGTACATATTAAACAAGCTGAACCATGAAACTTTTCCTCTGACAATACACTGTTAGTAATAATATTTTAATTTGTAAATATTTGTCAAATGAATTTAAGTCAGTTGAACTGACAATACTCGTTTTGCTTAGTTACAGGCCATCTGATAGGGTGCGGAAAAAAACTGAAAATTATGCGGAAATTTTCGGCAATATTATGCGGAAGAAAGTGACGATTATGCGGAAAAGACGCCAGATTATGCGGAAATTTCTACAATTTAATAAAGTTGCTCCCATGGCTTTTTCCAAAGTATAAAACACACGTTAACATCTTACCGATAATTTTAGTCCTTTACAACACGTTTGACCTTTTGCTGCCATTCGTGGACGTGTATTTCTTCATTCAGTGCAATTTTTCCATGGTTTTCGAAGGTTTTTGTTATTGTGTTTGTCCGAAGCTTAGTAACCAGGCATTGAATCGGATGTGAAAAACTGGACACCACTAGAACTAGAACCCAGGCCCATCACAAGACAACGCACGGAACGCCTGGAGGCTTAAAATTGTTTACGAAGGAAAAGACGTGTTTTTCGTCGCTGTTTTGGGTGAATAACTTCTTCAAAATGATCAATCTCTTCGATATTTTTGCTTCTGATGATGGTAATCAGTTGCTTTCTCATTTATACGTAGCAATTTTCTAGTTTTATGCGGAAAAATGCCCCAAGGATGCGGAGGATGCGGAAGTAGGCGAATTATGCGGATCCGCACCACCGCATCCTGTCAGATGCCCTGTAGTTAGCAGTACTCACTCATCACACTTTGTGTTGTCTTTCAAATCAGGAATCCTTTTTAGAAACACCTTAATAAGCGTGACAAAATTCTTTGTCTTCAAATTATTCCCAACTGAAAAAAAAGATAAGTAAAAAAAGGTAATTACTTTAACCAATGTAAAGGATTCAATATTCTGAACATCAAATTAAAAATTAACTCTAAGTTGTACAAACATGCATATGTGGGGATTGTCCAATGTACAGTACCCGATCCATAATGGGTCCCCAAACTGGTGACGGATCGTGACGACCTGTCATGATTGTCGGTTCACGAAATGTCTCGTCATTATTTTAGACCGAGGAATATTGTAACACTTTTTCGCCTGTTTATTTGTATTCATTTGTTTACAAGTTGTCGTGACCCATCACAATCTGTCACACCTTTTGGCAACCTGTTACGGATAAGGTGTATCGGACATGTATGGCATATGTACATGTACATGTATATATACCTAGCCTTTGACAGATTGGTTCTGTTGCCTCCTCCAACAACCTTGCATCAGCACTGCAAAAAAGGAATGAGAGAGACTTGTATTAGTGCATTTATTTAATTAAAATGTTAGTCTTAATTAAATGTTAGTCTTCTAGAGCAACTGTGTCATTAGCCTACTGTGCTCTAGATTCAGCAAAGCTACATACAGTACATGTAAGATTTCAGGTATGAGAGAAAAAGGTAATAAGGATGTTCATTGTTTATGTATACTTTAGCATGAGAGAAAAAAAGCTACTCTGGCTTAACTGCAGCACAGGCAATGAGAGTTATTGTTTGGCTACTGTCAAGTGTACTGATAATAATAATAATAATTATAATAATGAATAATAATAATAATAATAATAATAATAATAATATTGGAATAGATTATGATTTTAATAAATGTTTATACATTTTTCTTTATTTATTTATGCACTATTTTAAGTTTTGCTTAGCCCACAGGTTATGCTTTGCGCCCTTTGTTGCTTTCTGACACTGTGTACACAGAGAGTTTTACTACATCACCATCATAATAATAATGATAATAATAATAATAATAATAATAACAACAACAACAACAACTTGTATTTTCATAACTAGGGAGAAGCAAGGAAAATGTTTTCAGTCTATTTGAGCAATAGACCACAAGTTTCTTATTGATTTAAAGGCTGACGAACCACGTCGAAGTGGTAAAATATGAGAAGAATTCGTAAATCACAAGCCGCAGGCAGGCGATTTATGAATTTTTCGAGTGTTCTTCCAACATCCCAAGTGGTTTATCAGCCTATAAACCATAGAAACTTGTGGTCTACTGCTTTTGTATAATAATTCAGGGGACAAGAGGCACGATTTTTCCATGGGTTACTGGCACAATAAACCATAGCTGATTGACCAATCAGAGCGTGCACAATGATTTGGTTATTATATAAATCTTCATAAATACAGTGTAAAAATAGATATTTTGCCTTGAGCATACTATAATGAAACTGGGCTAAATATTATTATATTAAGTGTTTGAGAAATTTTGATTACTGGAAACTTACACCACTAATGTTCCTTTTAACAAGGAATTGACAGACAAAAACATCTACATGTAAACTGCTCACCGATATACTACTGTGTCCTACATTAAAAGCTAAGCCTTCATGTTAACTTAATTAACTAAGCTTCTGTTTACATCCATTCAGTTCATAGAAATTGATATCTTTAAGCATGCAGTCGGCCATACAGTTAGCTTTTGGGAATGCTTTCCGTCGATACAAGATCTATGAAATGAAATTGCTCAAATTTGATGTTTTATTAAATGGCTATAATATCAACTCCAACTAAAAGCAAGTGATTTTAAAACACGCAAAGCGTTTACCTGTTGTACGGAGCTTGAAACGAAAACGCCAAAATATCTTCCCAGAATTCTTCTTCTTCTCCTATCGCTGTGTCTCCAGTAAACTTCTGGAGCACAGGATTATGTTGTAGGTCGCTAATGGATGAGGGTTTAGCGCCCATTGAAACTAAATCTTGGTTAGCGCAGAGTATAAATCTGCATTTTCTCGTTTTGAGCTTCTTTTCGCGAGTGCCACGAATTCTTCAAAAGTAATCCGCTGACAGGGCACTCGTGTGAGCCTGCGTTGACTTGCCTGACAGTCGTCTTGATAGTAGTTCCAATGATCGCGTTTTTTTCAGTTATTAGTTGTTATTTATGGTTTATTTGATGCTTTTTGGTGAAGCAAGTGCACTAAACTGATGGGAAACAAGCAAGCTTCTCAACAGAAACCGGTCAAAAAATCGCCACATAGCGAAAGCCTTTCAAGATTGTATGAGGTACATAATTGTACAGGCTGCCATTTATTTTTTTTATTCTCAGCTGTTATTCAGCTGAGAATAAAAAAAATAAATGGCAGCCTGTACAATTATGTACCTCATACAATCTTGAAAGGCTTTCGCTATGTGGCGATTTTTTGACCGGTTTCTGTTGAGAAGCTTGCTTGTTTCCCATCAGTTTAGTGCACTTGCTTCACCAAAAAGCATCAAATAAACCATAAATAACAACTAATAACTGAAAAAAACGCGATCATTGGAACTACTATCAAGACGACTGTCAGGCAAGTCAACGCAGGCTCACACGAGTGCCCTGTCAGCGGATTACTTTTGAAGAATTCGTGGCACTCGCGAAAAGAAGCTCAAAACGAGAAAATGCAGATTTATACTCTGCGCTAACCAAGATTTAGTTTCAATGGGCGCTAAACCCTCATCCATTAGCGACCTACAACATAATCCTGTGCTCCAGAAGTTTACTGGAGACACAGCGATAGGAGAAGAAGAAGAATTCTGGGAAGATATTTTGGCGTTTTCGTTTCAAGCTCCGTACAACAGGTAAACGCTTTGCGTGTTTTAAAATCACTTGCTTTTAGTTGGAGTTGATATTATAGCCATTTAATAAAACATCAAATTTGAGCAATTTCATTTCATAGATCTTGTATCGACGGAAAGCATTCCCAAAAGCTAACTGTATGGCCGACTGCATGCTTAAAGATATCAATTTCTATGAACTGAATGGATGTAAACAGAAGCTTAGTTAATTAAGTTAACATGAAGGCTTAGCTTTTAATGTAGGACACAGTAGTATATCGGTGAGCAGTTTACATGTAGATGTTTTTGTCTGTCAATTCCTTGTTAAAAGGAACATTAGTGGTGTAAGTTTCCAGTAATCAAAATTTCTCAAACACTTAATATAATAATATTTAGCCCAGTTTCATTATAGTATGCTCAAGGCAAAATATCTATTTTTACACTGTATTTATGAAGATTTATATAATAACCAAATCATTGTGCACGCTCTGATTGGTCAATCAGCTATGGTTTATTGTGCCAGTAACCCATGGAAAAATCGTGCCTCTTGTCCCCTGAATTATTATACAAAAGCAGTAGACCACAAGTTTCTATGGTTTATAGGCTGATAAACCACTTGGGATGTTGGAAGAACACTCGAAAAATTCATAAATCGCCTGCCTGCGGCTTGTGATTTACGAATTCTTCTCATATTTTACCACTTCGACGTGGTTCGTCAGCCTTTAAATCAATAAGAAACTTGTGGTCTATTGCTCAAATAGACTGAAAACATTTTCCTTGCTTCTCCCTAGTTATGAAAATACAAGTTGTTGTTGTTGTTGTTATTATTATTATTATTATTATTATCATTATTATTATGATGGTGATGTAGTAAAACTCTCTGTGTACACAGTGTCAGAAAGCAACAAAGGGCGCAAAGCATAACCTGTGGGCTAAGCAAAACTTAAAATAGTGCATAAATAAATAAAGAAAAATGTATAAACATTTATTAAAATCATAATCTATTCCAATATTATTATTATTATTATTATTATTATTATTATTCATTATTATAATTATTATTATTATTATCAGTACACTTGACAGTAGCCAAACAATAACTCTCATTGCCTGTGCTGCAGTTAAGCCAGAGTAGCTTTTTTTCTCTCATGCTAAAGTATACATAAACAATGAACATCCTTATTACCTTTTTCTCTCATACCTGAAATCTTACATGTACTGTATGTAGCTTTGCTGAATCTAGAGCACAGTAGGCTAATGACACAGTTGCTCTAGAAGACTAACATTTAATTAAGACTAACATTTTAATTAAATAAATGCACTAATACAAGTCTCTCTCATTCCTTTTTTGCAGTGCTGATGCAAGGTTGTTGGAGGAGGCAACAGAACCAATCTGTCAAAGGCTAGGTATATATACATGTACATGTACATATGCCATACATGTCCGATACACCTTATCCGTAACAGGTTGCCAAAAGGTGTGACAGATTGTGATGGGTCACGACAACTTGTAAACAAATGAATACAAATAAACAGGCGAAAAAGTGTTACAATATTCCTCGGTCTAAAATAATGACGAGACATTTCGTGAACCGACAATCATGACAGGTCGTCACGATCCGTCACCAGTTTGGGGACCCATTATGGATCGGGTACTGTACATTGGACAATCCCCACATATGCATGTTTGTACAACTTAGAGTTAATTTTTAATTTGATGTTCAGAATATTGAATCCTTTACATTGGTTAAAGTAATTACCTTTTTTTACTTATCTTTTTTTTCAGTTGGGAATAATTTGAAGACAAAGAATTTTGTCACGCTTATTAAGGTGTTTCTAAAAAGGATTCCTGATTTGAAAGACAACACAAAGTGTGATGAGTGAGTACTGCTAACTACAGGGCATCTGACAGGATGCGGTGGTGCGGATCCGCATAATTCGCCTACTTCCGCATCCTCCGCATCCTTGGGGCATTTTTCCGCATAAAACTAGAAAATTGCTACGTATAAATGAGAAAGCAACTGATTACCATCATCAGAAGCAAAAATATCGAAGAGATTGATCATTTTGAAGAAGTTATTCACCCAAAACAGCGACGAAAAACACGTCTTTTCCTTCGTAAACAATTTTAAGCCTCCAGGCGTTCCGTGCGTTGTCTTGTGATGGGCCTGGGTTCTAGTTCTAGTGGTGTCCAGTTTTTCACATCCGATTCAATGCCTGGTTACTAAGCTTCGGACAAACACAATAACAAAAACCTTCGAAAACCATGGAAAAATTGCACTGAATGAAGAAATACACGTCCACGAATGGCAGCAAAAGGTCAAACGTGTTGTAAAGGACTAAAATTATCGGTAAGATGTTAACGTGTGTTTTATACTTTGGAAAAAGCCATGGGAGCAACTTTATTAAATTGTAGAAATTTCCGCATAATCTGGCGTCTTTTCCGCATAATCGTCACTTTCTTCCGCATAATATTGCCGAAAATTTCCGCATAATTTTCAGTTTTTTTCCGCACCCTATCAGATGGCCTGTAACTAAGCAAAACGAGTATTGTCAGTTCAACTGACTTAAATTCATTTGACAAATATTTACAAATTAAAATATTATTACTAACAGTGTATTGTCAGAGGAAAAGTTTCATGGTTCAGCTTGTTTAATATGTACATGCATCATGCGCATAAAGTTATTTTGTTTCATGGAACAATTCATTCAAGCAATTTTTTTAGTATTGATTCTAAACGGAACTGTTTGATGAAAGTCATACTTGCATGTATTTTAATTTTTTTTCTTTGACAGTTACTAAACCCGTGTTTTCACGAGAGATGTTCACCTTTGTTTTAACTTTACTGAAGTGAAATTTTTGATTTTGTGAATACAGTACCAAACCTTGGTAAATGGCAGCAAAATCAATAGTTAGCCAACCTAGGTTTGTCGACAGTTGAATGCCTCATTAGGCATGGTTTAGCTTAGCAACCGACGGTAACAGAGTAAAAGCAGACGTTGTCGTGACATCTTGACAGCAGGTGTTCATGCGTTCAATGTGTAAAGAAGGGAGAAACAGATAAAGAAAAATTAAGTCAATGGGCAAAAAATGTTTAATATATTAACTTATGGTGGGGCAAAGAAATCCCTGACCGCATTTTCCCTTTCATTGTCAAGTGCCGTAAGCATTTTATTTCTGTTAGAAGCTCAGTACATGTAGTTTAGTAGAAGTGTACAAGTAAATGTACAGGCAGGTGCAACTAGAAGAAGACCTACCACAAAGTGAGAGAAATAATGAATTCATAATTAAGGTCCTATGGAGAAGAAAAGCAAATGTTAGAATGAAAGCGGCTCCGACTACAAAGAACTACTGGTAAACATTTAGTATACGTAGCCCGGGCTCCATGGCAGATGCCATTTTAGGTTTTCTGTGGAAAGAGGCTCAGAGGATATCAAAATTTTCCTGCCACCATTCACCTGCAAAGCTTTACATTTTAGGAGAGTTTGGCTCAATATCACCCATGCAAATTGAAGTAAAGTCAGAAATTTCATAATTACAAATTTTTCCAATAGTTTCGGTGCAACATTGCAGCACTTGCTCGTGTTTGAGAAAACCTCAAACCATCTGTTACAGTGTATGTGGCCTACTTTAGTTAATTAGTTCCATGTAAGTACAGCTTCTCTAGTAATTGCAGTTCAGTTATGAAACCTACAGGTGTGAGTCAGTAAGCCTGAACTCTACTAGGAAACCTCTTTTGTGATTAAACATGGGGTAAGCAACTTTTGCACTTTTTGCACTTTTGCTGCTGGTGTTTAATGTAGTGATTGAGCCTTTTTCTAGGTAGTACTGATGTGATTCCTTTCTTTTCTTGGGTGTTAAATTTTTACAAGACAGTGTTCTTCGTGCTATTTTTGAAAAATTACATATTGTGCAATGTTGCAATTTTGCACAATCACTCTCAAATCACATCTGATCGCACAATTCATGAAAATGGCATACATGTAATTCTTAAAAAAATTCACAATATTGTAACAAAATAAACTGGTATCTAATGCTTTATCTGGAAAAATCCAGCTTCTGCATGGTGTTTCAAGATGATTTGCCTTCAGAAAAAGCCTTGAAAACCTTGAAAACTTTCTACAACTTTCGATTTCATCGACAATTAAACTTCAAGGCATTTCTTGCATGTCTAGGGACTGGTGCTAGTCATTCTCAAATGCAGACAATCCCTATCTTTGCTTAGGCCAATCAGAATTGCCAGTATATATCAACAACATAGTGAGTCAAGCAATGTTTATTCTGATGGCAAAATGTAGCAACTATCTCAAAGTTTAAACTTCCCAAAGGGTAAGCCTTAAACTTGTTTTCTTTACACCCTGCCTGGGCCCTTATCTTGACACAGAGACCCGTGCACTGACCACACTTACGTTTACTAATTGAGAACTCAGTAAACAAGTTAACGTTTTCAGTTGTCCTTGATTGATGTTTTATATTTTATTCTGTTTATTTCAGTGACAACTTCACCTGGGAGACATACAATGCCATCCTTCTTGTTCGTAGTTTTTCAAAGTATTTTATTGAGTTGTTACCCAATGAAGAGGTTATAAGACACATGGGTGGCTCTGTAGTGAAATCACAGAGTGATGAAGAAGTGGCTGGCTTCACTGGACAAGTACTCCATTGTACAGGTCACTGAGCTGTCATGCAAACCATTTTGTCAAATCAATGGAAAAAGTATCTTGAGTTATTAATAATTATAACATAGCTATATGTCATTGTCGGTGAAATTTCTTGCCAGCAAAAGTTTTTTCTTGCAACTTTTTTCAGGTAAAACTTGACTTAAGCTGTTACATGAACTAATGACTAGTATTATTCATAATTTGAGGTAGGGTTTTTTGATGACTTTGAAGATTTAGAAAATGTGTCCGAAATGGTGGCAGAAACATTGGAAGCGTCGAAAGATCAACACAGCGAAAGTGCTACTGGTGAAAACAACACGTGCATGTGCACGTGTATGCACGTGGAAACAACACGTGCACGTGCAGAATTGGCAATTTGATCAGTGCAGAAAAAGTGACTTTTTAGTGTGAAAAATGTCTTGCTATGTTATAAAAGTAATGGACAATGTCTAGTGTACATCGATCCAATTCGGGATGCACTAGGATAGTTGGGAGAGCACTTAGGTACAGTGTAGCTAGAGATGCTCTTGGCTGCGCCTCGAGCTTCTCTTACGCTACCTTCGTGCTCTCCCAACTATCCGCTTGCATCCCAAATTGGATGGACGCATGCTAGACATTGTCCATTCCTTAATTATAACATAGCTATATGCTAGGGCGCGGTCTGATTGGCTAACTTTTTATGAACAACAAATGGATGGTTCATAGAGATGGTTCAGGCTGACGTCATTGTCGGTGAAATTTTTTGCCAGCAAAGGTTTTTTCTTGCAACTTTTTTTGAGTAAACTAAACTTAAGCTGTTACTAATGGCTAGTATTATCAAACATTTGAGTTAGGGTTTCTCAATGACTTTGAAGATTTAGAAAACGTGTGAAATGGTTGCAGAAACATAGGAAGCGTTGAAAGATCAACAAAGTGAAAGTGCTACTGGTGAAAACAACACGTGCACATGCACGTGCATAGCGAGTGCTGCCAGTGAAAACAACACATGCACATGCAGAATTTGCAATTTGATCAGTGCAGAAAAAGCTATGTTATAAAAGCAATGGACAATGTCTAGTGTGCGTCCATCCAATTCGGGATGCACTTGGACAGTTGGGAGAGCACTTAGGTAGCCAGAGATGCTCTCAGCTGCGCCTCGAGCATCTCTTACGCTACCTTCGTGCTCTCCCAACTATCCGCATGCATCCCAAATTGGATGGACGTATGCTAGACATTGTCCATTCCTTAACTATTTATCCATTAACTTGTACAGAATGTATTCAGCAATGTTGTGCTTAGTAAGGACACTAGTTACATGTATAAACAAATATGCAAAATGTGTGTATCAGGAAGTTCAGAATTCCAACTTGTGGGCAACTGACCATTTGGTTATTTGACATAAGGTGTCAAGGAGTTCAGCTTGGGACTACTGGCTACTGGATGGTCAGATTCCAGTGACAGTGCGATTGTAGAGAATTACATGACTTTGTTGGAATTAAAAAAATGTTTCTTTTTTTCTGGTTTTGATAAATGTAAGTTATGAATATCATTTTTGTTTTTATTATTTCTCTAGATTGTGGGGTTATTGAGGATATTATTAGTGGTCTTGTAGATGTCCTTGCCAATGTACCTGTCAGGTATTTTTAGTAACTAGGTTTATTATTATATTCATTTACTGTTGAACCCCTATTAAACACCGCTATTAGGTGGCCATTTTTAATTAGCATTTGCCCAAGTAAGACCATATTTTAGATAAATTTATTTTTATCATAAATTTAATTTTTTTTATTCTTTTTTCTCAGTTGAGTACTGTACAGCTATAATCACATGTAATTTTATATGTTATACAAATGAATCTGATCATATTACTGGTTTTTTTTTGTTTCCTCAGTGAAGTGACCTATCCTATCCATGTTGAAGCTATCAACACTCTGCTAGTTATGTTGTCAGTTCAAATGTTTGATCCGGGTGCATCGCACAGTAGCATCTTCTATCAAGTTATTATGAAAGGAAAATGGTAAGAATCAAAGCAACAGTAATCAGTTTCATTATTATCAATCCATACCTGAATGGAATTTAATTTGTACACTGGGCCTGGTTAAATTTCAAATTCTGGAAAAGCATGTTTGATACACCCACGCATACAAAACACTATGAGGACCTGAGTCTCAGTGGATAAAAAAGCCAAGAATTAAATTTCCTGCTCTCTGGCCAATTGTTCAAGTTTCCTTTATTCCTTTTATCCTGGATTTTATCCTTATTTTGCTTGGTAAGAACACTGTAGTGCTGTACTGTCACATGTATGCTGAAAAATGTATCATGAGTCACATGTAAGTATAGATATGAGACTTTCCTCTTTACTGTCTAGAGCAAACCAAGACATGACCAGTGTCCACAAGAACCTCTTTCCTTACAGAAATCTTTAATCAAGATTATGATGTCATTATCATTTAATTTCAGCAGTTCAAGTGCAAATGATCTTGTGAGAGTTCTGTTAAAGAACTTGATCAAAAGAGAGAAAACTCCACCAGAGCTCACTAGAGTTAGCAATGGAGGCTGGTTCTGTAAGTTCAAAATTAAAAGTAACACTGAGTATTTGGAAACTAAAGATCTTCACCACATTGTTCTATAAAATTGATGCAGCTACAAAGTGTCTCTTGATAAACTTCCATTTAAATGGTCTTCAGCAAAGTATAACGCTGTCAAAATTATCTGACTAAAATTTTTCAATATAATTATGTGTTACGTTTTAAATTTTTATTCCTTTTTTAATCAAGCATCTTCTGCAAACCTTAGAGTTTATCAAACTTAATATTCTTTCAGTAGTTTTCCTGATGTCTTGTAATTTTTAATACAATAATTGCTTTTCTTTTAATTGATACCATGAATTTGTTTGTAAAGTAATGGACAGAATGTAAGTAGTTTTAAACGCAATCTTAAATTAGACCTTTTAAAAAAGTTCTTGTCTTAATTTAGAGTTTATTTTGTCTTTTTTACTTATTATTGTTACGTTTCTTAATTGCATTGTCACTGAAAAGACCCCATGGGGAGTTGTCAATAAAGTATTGTATTGTATTGTAATGTCCTTGAAGAAAAAAAAAATTCAAAGTTTTATGTTAATAGTCATTTTTGTTTTCATGTTTTCCTTTAAGCTGGTGTCTGGTCTTGGTTTGGTTCTCAAAATTCAGATGATGATGATTCATCTTTGCTGGCAAATCAGAGCTTACTACTGTTGCTTGTACTTGTAAACCATTGTACACAGGACAAGAGGAAACTCAATCCTTACAGACATGCACTGTTTTCCTTCACTAATAGGCAACTCAAAGGTATTTTTTGTGAGACAGTTAACTGTAAATTCAAAGCCATTAATTTAACCCTTTAGTGTCCAAGGGGTCTCCCTTTGACGAGTAAATCGTCTGGCGTTAGACAGAGTAAAATCTGTAAGTCACTATTGGGCATTAAAGGGTTAAAGGCGATAGTTTGTTAACCCTTTAGTGCCCAAGGGGTCTCCCTTTGACGAGTAAAATCGTCTGGCCTTAGACAGAGTAAAATCTATAAGTCACTATTGGGCATTAAAGGGTTAAGAAACAATAGATACATACAATTTATTATAAAAGTATCAAAAATTTATTAATTATATATTTATTTATTTAGATAAGTGTACAACGATGAAACATCAAGCAAACTTCTAACTGTTCCGACTTAAGTAACATGACATTTCGGCCTTCAGCCTTCTTCGGATGTGGAACAAAGTTATTTAACAAATAAAGAAGCCTAAGCCGTGTATTACACTGTGATAAAACACAACAGGCATTTGAGAACACGAGGGAAATGTAGAAAGCATGAGCCACAGGCGAGTGTTTTCTACATTTCTCGAGTGTTCTCAAATGACTGGAGTGTTTTATCACAGTGTAATACACGGCTTAGGCTTCTTCATTTGCTTTATGATATAGATTTTACGCGCGCAAAACAATAAAACACGCTTTTTCTATGTTTTATACTCTGATAAAACATAGGTTTTTGACCAATCAGAGTGCGCGCAGGGTCCAATCTATGTTATAATTACAGATAAAATATAAAATAGTAAAAAAGCTTAAAATTTAATAAAAAATGACAACTACATGTACAAGGTATTTCTAGTGAATTAGAAAACATATCTGAATGTTAATTTTGCATATAAAAACTGCACACCACTGCACAGTTCCATGTCTGTGTATACATATATACCCACATTGAGCATGGAAGACTCCTAATTTATTTATTTATTTAATATTGATTTATTTATTTTTTATTTATTAATTAATTTATTTGCTCCCTTTGGAGTCAATCCTGTCCTCTTCCCTTGTTCTTGTGTGTGGAGAGGCTACTAACAATAAGTGTAACTAAGTATACTTGGGCATAAATCCTAGACATGTGTGCGGCCCAACAGAGATCCTTACAAAACAGGAAGGAATCACAGCTCCACTCTCCACTACTGTGAACTGAAAAGTTTTTCAGTCTTACTTGTTGTGCATATTTATCCTCTGCATTAAAATATTTTTATGTATCATAAAATAATTAAAATGTTTAATATGTAATTTTTAGACATGACTGAACAATATCATAAGAAATTGTGTGACTAGCTTTTAAATTGTTGAATTATTTTTTCAGCAGATTTCAATATTTTTCACTTATAATAATAATATTATTGCTTGACTATCTATAAGCATTTAGCTCTATTAGTCCTATGAGGATTTGGGATTTTATTATGTTAATACAGAATCAATAAATGTACACATGTGGGATCCATCCTTGGTTACATGTATGATTTCTGGTAATAAACATATTTTTTGTTATTTTTCGTTAGAAAATACTACAGAAAATGATAATTCAGAACAAGAAGGGGAGCCACCGTTTACACTTCACATAGGAATGTTGTTCACTGCTGTGTGCAGGTTGGTAACATGTTGATCTTCCTTCCACCCGGCTGGAAGGTTAAAAGAATGTAGTGCTAGATTAATCAGTGTCGTGATGTGTTTTGCTTACAGAGACTTGCACAAAGATCAGACAACACTTCTGTTGTATTTATTATTGCATCGCAATCCCAATGTGGCATCATTTATCCTTTCAAGGACAGATATCGATAATTTGGTAAGTGAGCTACATTTAACATGTGCTATGTTTTATAAGCTAAGACAATTTAAAACCTAACAACTGCACACTTAAGTGTAATGCAATATATCTACATTGTACATGTAGAACCCTTTTTATGCATTATCTCCTTTAAATTTGACGTCAAAACGCTGAAGGTTTGTACAAACCCTTGTGGTCAAATTTCTTTGAGTGTAAACTTGCAGCGGCATTGAAATGTTTGTTGTAGTAACTCTTCAGCAATATTTATAATTAGATATTAACTAACATCACAAATGCTACTATGTTGTTTGTTTGTCTGTTGTCAGGTGATGCCAATCCTTAAACTTCTTTACAATGCAGATGATCATAACGCTCATCACATTTATATGTCATTAATTATCCTGTTAATATTGAGCCAGGATGATAACTTCAACAAGTCTGTGCATGAACTGGTGAGAATTCCGCTTTAGTTTAACATATGTCCATACAAATCAACCTGATATAGCGATGTTTCTCGTTACGTCTCCTATTGTCATTAATGTGCCAACCAGAGGTTTATTGGCTGTTGAAATAATGCATGCTATTGTTCAGTGGCTTGAAAATTTGAATATCAAAAGAAATATGACGTCAATGTTTGTAAACAAGAAACATCGCTATTCTTATTTTCATAGTTTAGCACGTCTTGAATACTTGTATATAATGTTTTATTGCATCACTTGAAGCAGGTTTTGAACCGCAAATTTCTTTCAAAATTAACATGATAACCACATTCTTCATTATCTTTCTACATGTAGTTATATGAAATCTATTGTTATTGAGAATTGCCTATAAGAAATACGTCGGCAAACCTTACCCTATATTACGTGAATAAAATGACCTACAAGAAACTTGGCGGCAAATGTGCTAATTTTTCTTGATAAAGGAAATGAACGCGAATGGCGCAAAGGCAACCTTTAGCCAGATTGTATGATATGTGGGTATAAAAGGTCATAAAAATACCTCAGGGAAAGAGGAGGTATATGAAATGTAACTTAAAGAATCAACTGGAGGAGCAACTTTAGAATACCCGGCATTGAACGCTCATGGATAAAAGAACGAGTTCTTCTCATGTGTAGCGCGCTTGTTTCGGCTGATGGATTTTAGAACGAGGTATGTGTAGCACGCTTGTTTCATCGATAAGTTTTTCTCTTTTGTTTCCATATGCAAATATTTATTGACTGCGGGACTACGGGAGCAGGCAGTTAATGTCACGCAATCGTGGCCGGGTATTCTGAAGTTTAGCCCCAACTGGATTTGGGGATTGACTTTGTTAAATATCTCTGCTCCAGATTTTTTAAACGAATGGTGTTATTTACTCTTTAGGTAATACCATCTATCCCGTGGTATACGGAACGAGTCATTACAAATATCACCCTGGGGGGTCTACTGGTGTTAGTTGTGCTCAGAACAATACAGTATAATATGACAAAGATGAGGGTGAGTACAGAGAGACATGACGGAGTTAACGCAACTCGGTGAAGAAAAGCTGAGGAGGCCGTGACCGAGTGGTTTAGGGCGCTGGTATTGTAATCCGGCGGTCTCGGGTTTAAGGTCTCCACCCTGTCACTAGCGGGATTTGTTTCACGGTAGTCCCGAGTTCAAATCCTTGGTCACGCTTTGCCTCCTGCTAGTTCAGATTTTTAACTATGTTACGTTTAATTGAAGTATTTCCTTTGTTTCAGTGGCAGCATGCATGCCTGTAAACTAGCTAAGCTTATAGCTAAGTGTATGCCCACTGTAAATAAGATTTACATTTTTTTTACAATATATAGTTTCACGTATCTCTAGATGTAGTCATTGTAACTGATGGTGTACTATCGTTAGCTCAATATGTTGAGACAGCATTTGGTCCAAATAGTTAACAACTATTCACCGAAGAGGAGGTGGCTAGTGGTGGATATTTACCGAGCTGCGAAGCTGCGAGGTAAATATCCGTCGCTAGCCACCGACACTGAGGTGAATAGTTGTTTTAGTATATACTAAAACAGTGAGATAATATACACCACAAAAAATTAATTTGGATGATTTCTTCACTTGTTACGGATGGAAACCGGGACGTCATTTTCTCTCGAGTTGCTCGGAGGTAAATAGCATGCAGGATATTCGGAGTTTGACAATCAGCGCGCGCCATCCACGCTCCCGGGTCCACGCTCCCGGGTCCACGCTCCCGGGTCCACGCTCCCGGGTCCACGCTATCCACTGTTTTAGTACATACTAACAATTTTTAGTAGAATTCTACTCGTATGCTAATACAAATGCTGTAATCTGATTGGCTGAACCATTACACACTATCAGCCGTTAGTGTGCAGTGGCTGGAACTAGTCTACGAGATGGCGACGTTTTATCGTTTTGCCAAAGTTTTGGAGGAAAATTTTGATGAAAATGGATAATTAAATTCCTGAGAAGACTAAACGAAGGACATTTACGGTTTCTTAACTTTAAAAAAGTTGAAACTATTGAAAAAAAAATGATGCGCTCCCGTATACAACTTAAATTTTAAATGCCAATTCAATCCGAGCGATATTTTTAAGGCACAAAGTTTAATAATACGTCGAGAAATATTTGGAAGCCGTTATTTAAAGTCAATTTAAGTAAAAATTCTACTAAAACAATTAGATTATTCGCTCTCGATTTCTATGAGGTGATAGCTGATTCGGCCTTCGGCGTCATCAGCTATCACCTCATAGAAATCGAGAGCGAATAATCTAATTGTTAATTAGTGTATACTAAAACAGTGGATAGTGTTGGGGGCGCGCGCTGATTGGCTCGTCAAACTCCGAATATCCTTAGCTATTTACCTTCGAGCAACTCGGGAAAAAATGGCGTCCCGGTTTTCATCCGTGGTGTATATTATCTCACTGTTTTAGTATATACTAAAACAACTATTCACCTCAGTGTCGGTGGATAGTTGTTCAATATTGATTGCTGCCGGCGTAGAACTTCACGTTCTCTATAAAATGCAGACTTCAGTCATTTCACGTTGTCGAAAGGAAGGCTTAGAAGTTTACTTTTCGTTTGGTTACGTTCTCCTCTCGTTATTTTTCTTTGCCTGGCAGCATTCTGGCTGAGGATATTTGGTGCTCAAATGTAACTCCTCGGATTTCGTCCAAAACAAGTAGCGACTTGTCTATGAGGCGCTCGAATGCCATCTTTGATTTCTTTTTCAGGACAAATATCTGCATACAAACTGCCTGGCGACTCTGGCCAACATGTCTTCCCAATTCCACGCACTTCATCCTTATGTTACACAAAGAATAGTTAGGTAACGTACTTTAGTTGGTTATTATAAGATCAGATCCTAAACTCTCCTTAGTCCTTTCCATACGTTCCCCCCAATTCAGCTTGAGAGAATTGTTGTGGTAAAATGAGGGTTTACCTCGGCGTAAAAACCTGTGAAGTTTTTCTTTGTTTTGTAGCTATTGTTGGGGTTAGGGTCTATTATGATGACTTCCTTGTTTTCTTTGTTTTACGTCACTGAGCATTACAGGATGAACCTAAAATTATTGGATTTGTCTTCTTCAGTTGTCACTCAAGCGTCAGAAGGCTAATAAAAAGGGACAATGTCTTGTTATTTCGTACTGTAGGTGTAGTGCCTTCGCTTGCTTTAGCCTTGTTCCCGTGTGTTTGTCTCACGGTTCTCAGATAATATTTCAATGCAGGATGTCATTACAAGGAATTCCAACGGGTTAATTACCACTGTTCCCACCAAATGGCTATAAATGAACATCTAGTAATTTGTCGGGTCACGTAGCTGACCTTGCCGGGTTTCTGACCCGAGACCCCTCACCTATCTGGAACACAGTTTGTCTTCTCGAGGTGAACAAAAGGCTTAGCAGTGCATTATTATTGCGGCAAGCTGGCAAATGAGGATAGACACGATTACAAACAGAGAGAATAAGCCTAAGTTGGTCCATGCTGCAAGCCTAGAAGTAAGCTACGAACCATGAAAACCTCGCTGGTCACGTTTGTAAGAGGAAGCAATGAGGAGTTTGCTACAACATAGAAGTTGCAGTTTGTCTTATTTCTTTTCAAATCCTTGCCCTTTCTTTTCTAAACCAATGGAGTGCAGTTGATATCCTTACCGACATAGCTTGTCAGGAACTTTTATAAAATCTCGTTTCCTAATATTATAAAATTTCGTTTCCTAGCTAATCGTTAATTGCTTTTCATGTTTAGTTTGTATGCACTGCTCTCAAAGAAGCATGCCAAAGTGACAGAACTTATAAAACAAGCTGAGAGTAATTCACAAGAGAATGGCGAAGGAACGCAAAACAGCGACCATGTGAGTATCATGTCAGTCAACTATCAGATAACGAACGTAACGCTTCAAGACAACTGAGTGGGGCCTTGAACTGCAATGCAATTCTGAAATAAATGAATCTCGAAATTATTAACCGGCAATTTGTAAAGACATTTACGGCGTTATACACCCCCTTCCCCCCTCCACCTCCTCTGAGGGGTACTCCGAGAAAAATTGGATGAGGGTATGCGGCCCGCTTCCCAAAACTCCAACTCTGCGATTTTCAATACCCTGTTTATGACCTGACCCTACATCAATTATTATACCTTGTTTCAGACGTGCCTTGCACTTAGTTCCCCAGTTCTGACCGATGTAAAAGGTACCATGAAGGGCTTTTGTCGGTCGGTCTTATCGGTAATGATGAAAAAGTAGCTTCTCTAAAAAAAACTTGCCCAGTTCAATATTAGAGGAGTTATGTCCAGGATTGAACGCTAATGAGATTCAAATTCCACTTGGTATCCATCACAAATTGTCTTCATTGGTAAAAAGTCACCTAAACACCCACAATTCCATCAAATATGAAGTAATATGAAAATGTCAAAAAACCCTGCTAAATATGAAGTACTAATTAAACAATACTTGCGTTCAATCCTGGACTAAGTGGATTAGAGTACAAAAACCTAACCGTAGAAATAAAGCCGGTGCGTTTTCAAATTTCTCTGGACTACTGTGGACCGGACCTCAGTCGGGCATTGTGAATCTCAACAAACACATTAAGTATCCACGCTGGGATTAGTTTAAATCCTTATTAAAATATTTTGGAATTCCACACGTCTATCCACATACTATACATAACTTATTTCAAATAGCCCTCATCGGGGTTAGTTTTCTCCTTTGACTAATTTTCAAAGTGTGTTCAGCAATTTTCAGACGTTCTTATATCTAAGGATAGATCTTATTGTTTTATAAGGAGAAACCAAACCTATTGAATCTCCAATATCGAGAATCTCGGGAAGAGATATTCTTTTTATTGTAATTGCTGTTATGTTGAAATCATCGTTTATGTAAATGCCTTAGTGGTTGTAGCACCTGGAAGTGGAAAAATCCATTCCAGCTTTTTTTTTTCTCTTGGAATGAGAAGGCTGTAGAGGGCAGTATTTTAAGGAGATTTAAGCTTTTTTTTCGCCCCACAGCATTCAAGACGTGTAGCTATTCGGGCGCCTAATCATTCTGTCGGCGGAAAAAGTTTTAACGCCCTGTCTCTTATTCTTAAAAGCCAATTAAGATAAATTTGTATCGTGATTTAGCGTGATACAAATAAACAGAAATGATTGTCTTGTAAAATTGTTTAAACTGAATCGGGTATTCATGCTAATTTATACAGTGGAACCTCCATAACTCACCTGGACACCCTTAGAGTCAAAAGAAAACTTTGGTCCGCTTAATAAGAGAGGTGTCCGTTTATGGAAGGACGCAAATATGGGGTTTGTATGTGTGGGGACCAGATGTTTACTCATAGGATGTGCCTTGTAGGGATGTTCGGCTTTATTGACTTATATTCTTCTTTTTCACGGTGCTATTTTCGGAGTGCCATCCCTTTTTATGCGAGAGATTGTGGACGTAGCACTGAGTTGTCTTGTTAAAAACTTGATTCGGTGTTTTTCTTTCAGCTGTCTGATCTTGCGATTCTAGAGGAAGTGATTCGAATGGTGTTGGAGATTATCAATTCCTGTGTGACGAACACTCTTCATCATAATCCCAACCTTGTTTACACCTTACTACACAGGAGAGAGCTGTTCGCTCAGTTTAGGACTCATCCACTTTTTCACGATATTATACAAAATATAGACACGGTGAGTGGCTGGCACTACGGCTTTGCATTAGTTGTATTTAAATGTCAGTATACTGGACACCGTATCGAGTGGTCTGCGTTCGAGTCCTGCCTGTTGTTTTACTCTCGCAGTGCCTCTCCACCCAGGGCCGGATTGTTCGAAAGCCGGTAAACGCTAACCCAGGATTAAAAGTATTAATTTTTCTTGAATAAAAATGTTTTCACTAGTGTATTTTGAGATTACTCAAGCTCAAAACTGAAGGACAAACAGGATAAACGGAAAACCTCACCGAATAGTTAAAAACTCAAATTGAAATTCTCACTAATCCTGGTTTAGTTAATCGGGCTTTGAACAACCCTGCCCTGGAGTGTAACTGGTACCAGCGAATCATAAGGCAACCTGTGATGGACCAGCATCCTCTCCAGGGCAAGTAAAAATATTCATAGGTTCCCCATTGTATACTCTTACTGGTTGGGGCAAACCCGATTTCCACGACCCGCCTGTGTCAAAAGGTAACAAAAAAGTCCAATTGTTTCCTCCTGAAGTAATTCAGATCCATGTTTGTCAGTAAAACTGACGTAGTTGACGAACAAGGCTGTGTTTTCACATAAAATTCTCAGAATTAACTCTGAGGTCCGGAAAAACTCTATCCGCGCCTGAAAAAAACATTGCGCTGAGTATTAAGCTGCAACACAGCAAATAAAGATTAGCCTAAGCTTGTGGCCGGTTAGCTACTGACAGAACCGCAAACTGATTGGCTCCGCTGAAGTTTTTTTATGCATCGACAGAAGGCCCACGGAGCGCGCTTCGCCTTGGCAGTTCACAGCCTTGTTGTTGTTATGGATCATACGAGAAAGTATTTGAAAAACCTTGTATAACTGCTCTTTGTTTCAGTGGTAGACTAGCCACTTATTTTTTAAACACTAAGACCACCCGCTCTCAGTGTCTCAAATCTACTTTGCAACTACTTTTTTGTTCTCAGGCGCAAATGGTGTGATAAAGCTGTTATATATCGTCATTTCCCTCATATTTCCCAGTTTGCGAAATTTTCGTCTTGCGTTCACACTTTGTCTTAGTTCTGACTAAATGATTCAACTGAGTAGTACTAAATATTTTCACCAAGGTAGCAATATTTTAAACGCCTGCAGAGTTATTTGGACATTAAACAAAAGAGATCTTCGTGAATGTATCAGTCTGAAGGGTGTTAAAAACAATAGCCCCTCTTTGGCAAGAAAATACGCACAGTTATTTGTCGTTGGACACTATCTGTTTCGTTCTTGCATGGGAGAGAGAACGTCTGCGGAAAAATATCCGTGGATGTTTTTGCGTCATATGGAGGTTGTTTTCAACTTCGCTGTAAAGACAACCTCAAGATACGATAGAAACTTAACGTTGGACTTTCGCTGCTGTGAATTTATGATACAAATGATCTAAATGTACAAAAGTTTAAGGGAATACACCGGTGGGCTTCTTTAATGACTACAATACTTGTCGTCTAATTGTGGCAGTGTGGTGAGAGAAAAACGGATTGATTGTGTTCATATTTCAGGTGCTGGCATTTTTCAGTGCTCGTCTGGAGCAGCACCCGGACCAGACTCTCTCGGTCGGAGTGGTGTTAGATGTTATTAAGCAAGGAACACTTCAGTGGCCGAGAGATAGACTCAAGGTAACTAGTTTTTCTTCTGTCAAAACAAAACACTTCAAAGTGTTCAGTTCTGCGTGATATGAAGCACCTATTCCGATAAACGCCGTTCTCTAAAAACAGTGTCAGAGGTAGGCTTTTCCAGACAATTCATTCGCTTTTATCGGTCACGTCGCACGTATCTACCTCCGGAAATCCATAAAAAGAAATACGTGTATTTCATATATTTATAGGCGAAAAGCGTCTTAAATTATTTTAATCGGCTGGTTTGACAGTCTCTATCCAGCTTCTATCAGTTACCGCAAAGGTTAACTCATAAACATAAGTTTTTGAATGCGCAGTTGTTGAATGTTTCATTTCTATGTTTTAGTAAATGAAACCGTTCCCTAGAAAACGTGGGAATGGCATTTCTCAGTCCCTAATAATGAAAATTTCCCGGGGGAGATCACCTCGAACCTCGCTTAAGCCTGGCTTTCATTAGCGAGGCAAGCACAAGCCCAAGAATAAACGCGAGCAAAAACACAAGCAATAAGCATGACTCAAGCACTTGAATACGAAATTCGAAACCAGGCGCTTCCATGCAAAGGCTACCCTCATGTATAAAATCCTCAATGATCTATCTGCCCCCAACTGAGTAACTCCTTTGTAAAACTCAATGCTACCAATATAAATTACAATCTTAGGAATATCGAGACTGATCTAGCACTTCCAAGGCCATACACAAATTTTCTGAAGCGCAGCTTTAGATATAGTGGTGCAATGCTCTGGCACAATCTTTCCTATGAGGCAAAGACCGCACAATCGCTTGCGGATTTCAAACATAAACTTGCCTCCTCGCCTTCCATGCCTTCTACTGGATCGCACTGATTCCATGTAATATGTATATAAATATATTTATTTTTAATCAATCCTCCATACATACATAACTTATTCTAATGTGTTTACCTACGCCCCACCTGGAAACCAGCTTTTGTTGTGTGTGGCCAGCGTAGTTAAATAAAGTTGTAGCTATCTACACAAGCAGAGGAAAATCATCCGAACCTTCCTCCATTTTGGAAAACTGTTTAGGCGCGATGTAATCTTGATCTAGTTTTTTCATTGCCCAAATATAACCAAGTGTGGTTAATACCATTATGCTTGTGTTATGCCTGAGCAGTATTTCGTTTTCACTTGTTGCAGTGCAAACGCGAGCATAAGCGCAAGCTCAAAAAAGGGAAAATTGTGATCCTGTGCTTGTGCTTGTGCTTGTGCTTATGCCTGCGTCAAGGCCGTTAAACGGTGAAAAAGAATTATTGTCTTTGTGCTTTCGTCGCTAGTGGAAACCAGGCTTTACGCTTCGCGGTGTCGGTGGTCAGTTCACTTTCTCCTGGGTGCGTACTGCATAGAAAATGCTTGCTATTCCCCAGGCCCCCCACATTTTGCACGGAATACACTTGCCTTAACACCGGATTTGCTCGGTATTTTAATGGGACTTTCCTTTTTTTTGTCTCTACAGAAATTTCCTGAATTAAAATTCAAATACGTGGAGGAGGAACAGCCGGAGGAGTTTTTTATTCCGTATGTTTGGTCACTAGTTTACAAGTCATCAACGCTTTATTGGAATCCAGATCACATCCAGCTTTTCCCATCCCGAGTCCGAGGAGACTGGATCTTAGTATATCAACCTAATCACGGCGCGGCTGGAACGCGTCAGTAGGTCTTGTGTTGTTACAGCCTGGCGGCACTAAATCGGTTTTCGTGAGGGTTATTGTCAATGCAAACTGGTCAATTAGAGCTCTTGCTCAAGTGTAGCGCTCGATATATACTGAAGGGTATATTTCGTGGACGCCACGAATTCAATTTGACCTTTCCAATATGGCGGAAACATGTGTTTTTATTCTAAAGGAGAGAGCAATTTGATTTTGAAAGCTAATTGTTCTCAGCAGTTTAGGACCTATCTGTTTAAGGCCCGTTTACACAGGCGATTTTTGTCGCGGCAACTCAATGCAATTTTTGTCGCGCTAAAGTTGCATCAAGTTTCAAACATGTTTGAAACCCCTGCGATATCGCGGCGACAAATCGCACTGTAAATCGCACCTGGTTTACACGTGAGATTTTGAACTTGCAACTTTAGCGCGACAAAAATCGCCTGTGTAAACGGGTCTTTAGAGCGAATGTTAGCGTTAAAGTATTCTGTTGATATAAACCAGCAAACAATCTAAACTTGACTTTATAATGAGATTATGAAGCGCTTTCACACTAATTAATTTAAATTTAGCGCTAATTAATCTAGAAAGTAGTTGAGTGTTTACGTCTGCCAAGATCTTTTGATTTGTGTACGGATCAAGTGCGACGTGCTATAACCCAACTTAATTACTTACTGAAAAATGTCCTCGTAGTTTGTTACATGGAAGCGCAATTGTAATCATGGTGCGCTTCTGGCCGTGATTATGGCAGGTTTACTACTCTTTTTGAAGTCATCATTGGTAAGAAGTCTCCAACGAAGGGCTGACACTCGAAACGTCAGCTGCGGGCGGTCAATTTACTGACTTTGTCAACTTCAACTTGATAATCGGCGTAATCATGTAAGGTTTAGTTTTGTGATCAGTTTGGTTTTGGAGTAATTTTCAAATGACTGCGAAAACCGAAATTATTCACACAAACTAATTAATAACCTGTAACCGAAGAGAAAAATCCTGCCGATCATCATTTGACGCAAAGATGCGTAACCAGGTTGCCGGCAAGCCTGGTTAAATCAAGTACGTGAGGTAAAACACAACTGTCCTCATAAGGATGCGTTCGCACCTCCAAAGAACCTCTCTCATAGTTTTTTTAACCAGTTTTTAAGCTTAGTAGACACAAAGTCGCAACACTGTACAAAGAATCCTTAGAGGGCATTACGGAACCGCTCTTATAAGAAACATAAACTGTCTGGGTTATGGGTCACTTTAATGCGGCTGAATCATGTCTGTTGTGTAACCAGCTGAGTTTTAGCGAATCGTGGAAATTAATTAAACAAGAGAGGAGACAAGGAAGTCGATTCACGTCAAGATTAACGATAAATCTACAGAGTTGGCAAGATTAGTGGCAATTCATACAAGCTAAATAGCAGACAAGCCTCTTTTCATAGACTTGAGTAGAAGCCGCTATTTACATAGTTGGACGGACGTGCTCGCCTGAGGGATTCAGACGGCTTTTATTCAAAGGCAGTATCGTGCATAACTGGGACACATTTTGGAATAACTTTGTCCTTCGGCGAATGTAACTTTTCTATCAATGTAAGAATAGGTTCTTTGAAAATGCTTAGTTGTACAACGGTCTGCCTGGTCGGTGTATATATTCATACTATTTTGCTTATAAGTACATGGATTTATTAACGTTCATTGGTATAAAAATAATCCTAAAAGATACTAAAAGATAATTTGTAGCTCAAGTTTTGGCTGAAAAAGGAATGTAACATTTCATTTACAGAGGTACATATATCCAAGATTGGTGGGCTGGATCTTCATTTATATCAACAGTTTTAAATAAATTTGCGTAATTTGATATGTATAGAGCGGAAATATTGAAATTATTTAACTTATTGACTACTCCTTACAATAAATTTGGGAATACCTACAGCTATGGGAGCAACCTTTGCCACACTTTATAGGCTTTGATTAATTGTATGACAACTTTGGTGTAGTTTTCTTTATACCCACAGGGTGCGTGTTACACCCTTCATTTCACTCAAGAGGGTAGAATGAAAGAAAGTACGAGCACCCAAGAAGAAATAGAGACGTGTACTATTGGAAAACAGCATTCAGAAATTAAACAATTACGGTTTTTTTTTAAGTAAGGAATTAACTGCATTTTAGTGTAAACTATTAAAACACGCGTAAAATTTGTTGAGGGTTACTATAAAAATATTTATATTTACATAATAATGCTTAAAGTATTAGCCAACCCTTTCCACTTAAAGCTACTCTTGATATTTCAAGGTTGCACGTATATTTTCTCGCATGAAGAGATATTTTAAAGTTTCTTCTACGTAAACTAGTATCTGCGGAATTGAGGGGTTTTGCTATTAAAAGCCCGTGGTATTTATGCGATTTCACCGGCGACTGCGGTCTACCATGACAACTCTGAGGCAGATTGCTTCTCTATTTCTTATTTCGAAAACCAACATGCGCGTTTTCAAACACGCACTGTCCGTTGTCCAAGATGAAAGTGCCGACATTGAGTAGCTCGGGGAAGGGTCGGGTCGTATAGCAGGTCGATGCCTCGAGCTACGCATCGAAACCTTATTTTATGCAGACTTGGTATAGCAATTCCTTTTATCACTGAGGTTATATTAAGTAAAACTCTAATCAACCTGGGCAACTATATCGGT
>JAHPZR010001575.1:0-10000 GCA_019787425.1 Platygyra sinensis
CCCCGGTTGTTCAAAGACGGGATAACGCTATCCAGCGGATAAATCACTATCCAGTGGATAGCGTGGTTTGTTTTGTCAACACTTATCCGCTGGATAGTGATTTATCCGCTGGATAGCGTTATCCAGCCTTTAAACAACCGGGGCCAGGAGTCTTACTATAGTGATCATAAGTCTATTTATATTTGGACCATGAAAGCTGTTTGAATATTTGTTTACAATTTTCACTGTGCATCATATGAGATCATTTCATATTTAATTTAGCTGAATATGAAACTTTCCATGCCAAATAAGCATATAAATGTATCAAACAACTATTTAAATCACATAGAGAAAATAGTCACAACATTTATTTGCAGAAACAAAGAATGCTTTGAATTCCCTGTGTTTTTCATGTTCCTAAATTCGAAATCCTAGTTCTCATAAAGATTCAAAATTATATGTTACTCTTTCAAAATCTCCAGATGCATGACATAATAGGATTATTTTAGGTCCTGACTATTTCTTGAGAAAGCATGCCATTTACAATTGTCATTTTCTTTCATAAACCTTTCCTGTAGTCATCGAGTAGCGAAATTCGCCAGTTTTTCTTGCGTTTTTTTCAGATGAATATTTCTTCAACTTGCATTTGCTAACTTTATTATTGTCTTTTCTGTCCGACTATTTGGGTGATACTAAAACAATTAGACCCTTCGCCCTCAAAGGCCACGGGTCAATAGCCCATGAGGCTTCGCCATTGACCCGTAGCCCTTTCGAGCTACGGGTGTAATTGTTAAATAGACCCATGCAAATATGGCTGCCTTTATATTATTCTTTTGCTCGTATTTAAATTAGCCTGAGCACTAACCTCGTTTTTGAGACAAAAATTGTGAAGAATTTGTTATCCCAAACGAGGTTAGTTATGCTATTTTGAATACGAACAAAAGAATAATTTAATGGCAGCCATTTTTGCATAGGGTCTATAAAAAGCAATAAATATCACTTCAACGTACACCACAATTGGGTAAGTAGCTTATTTTGTTTTAGGGTTGAGGAAGGGGTAGAGGAAAGGGCAGCAAATTAAAGATATACCTGTATAATTGTTCTGCATTCATTTTCATACCCTTTTAAAATATGTTACTATTATCTTTATTTTGTCAATTGCAAGTGAAGCAAGTTGTACTATTGTAATGTTCATATGCCAATGTCCAAGATGAACACTGCAGTAACAACTATAGTATAATATGAAAGTGACAGTAAGCAGCACCATTACTGATACTATATGTGTATATATCAGCTGCCAGAAATAATATCACAATAATTGAAGAAACTGGCTTTAACATAAGTCTTAAGACTTACGGAAGTAATCTGAGAATTACAGATAGATGTGGAATACTCCTGCTTACAATGAAAATAAGATGCTTTCAACCCTTGTGTTAGTTACCAATTGAGCTGTTGAAACAGATTCTTTGTAAAAGACATTGGTTACAAGCATATAAAACTTTTCTCCAAACTGCACATGTAATTTATTACATAATTGGAAACACTTTGGAACTTCATCCTTGTAGGTTGCTTAAAGTCAAGAATGTCAACAAGTGAAATCCACCTGAACTCACTATATTGCATCAAAGGTTAGATCGGAAAAGAAACTATATGTATAGCTTTACAGTGGAATACAAAAATACAACTTAACTTAAAATTAGCAGCTCCATATAATGTTCATATATTCATGAACATATACATGTAGAAAAAGATCAGTCCTTTATATTAGGACTATAAATAAATAACATGACTGAGCCTCATAATAAGGAACACAAAAATAGAATTTTGTTAATCTGTCTCTATTAATTAAATACAACTCTTGCAATGTTTATTTCAAGTATAAGTTATCGTAACTGTTCCGGCTTATACCTGTTAAATTTTCATTCAACTCTTAAAATGGTTCTTATCTTCTGTACTTCTACTACATGTGTGTCATGCTGCTGTAAACTAAAGATTACGTTACTTATACCTCTGCATAAAATGTATAATCTGCATGTATAGGAAACTAGCTTTTATCTGCTACTGTACATTATGGTAGTCAGAATTTCAGTAGACTTAAAAAAAAAGAAAGAAAATGTTCCTAGTAGAAGCAGTGTCATCTTGATTTGTTTTTGTGCTCTGTTGAAGTTTATTTTAAATGTGTAATACGTACGTAGCAACTTCAGAATACCCCGCAACTCACGCACTCCTTAAATCTACTGCTACCGCGGTCCGCGGTCCGCGGTCCGCTGTCCGCAGTCGGCTCCCAAGGTTTTATGTATGTACTAAGTGTTAAACTGAAGTGCTACCGCTGTCCACAGTTCCGTAGTCGATGAATAAGTATTAAACTAAGTGTTAAACTGAAGTGCTACCACGGTCCGCAGTCCTGTAGTCAATGAATAAGTGTTAAACTAAGAGTTGAACTTAAGTGCTACCGCGGTCCGCAGTCCCGCAGTGGCTGAAAGAACGAGGTATATTCGTGGTTTTTATATACAGTTTATTATGTAAGTTATGTCGACTGTGGGACTGCGGTAGCAGGATTTTGAGTGGTATTTCATTTGCGGGGTATTCTGAAGTTTAGCCTGCAATACATAAGTTATTTATTGCAAAATGATTTTAGTAGAGAACGAATTCAGCCACCTAAAGAGTGTCAATAACCAACCATTTTTGGACATCAGAACCTCTGCACATTTGACCAAAAGATTTTCATTGTCCTGTATTTCACTCTTCTTTTTACTGAGTGATCGGGCCATCATTATGCTTTTTAAATAGATAAATCCAAAAATTCTTCACATTATACAATCATTACATTACAAAGCGAGGAAGTATTTTAGAGAGCCAAGGTAAACTCCAGATGTTTCCACTGGTTTCCGGTCGCCATGTTGGAGTCCCTCAGACGGGCTCTAACATGGCATCTCCATACTAAACACTATAATTTTCAGTGATACCTTTTGCCGAATAACTCGAGTTCGGAATATCCATCCCCGGTACGTTGTTTATTTATTATTCTTCTATTTTCATAAATGATTTCTACGTCTCTTCAAATGGCACTGGTGGTGTCATTTTATTTTACGTTCTAATTCACTTCGTTCAACCGAACGTAAATTATTTTGCACTTTCAACTCCCTGTAAAAGCAGAAACAAGAATACAACAGGTTGTAGGATGGATGCTCTAGCAGAGTAGAACTAGAATTAACAAAGTATAAGTACGAAGACCAACCTGGGCCAAACAGCAACCTACCACGAAAAAGCTGATGGTCAGAAGGAGCATGAAAAGTTTTTTGGCGCTTATCTTCGACGCGTTTACCCTCTTGTCTCGCTTTCCTTTTTCTACCCGCCGCTTCTTTCGCTTTCTTGAGCTTCTTTTCATCCTCTGAATTGGAGGCCAGCTCGTCCGATTCGTATTCCTCGACGACCTGGCAACCATCTTTGCATCTGTCAGCGATTTTAATTAGCTTCTGCCTCTTGTGTATCAATTTTCTACCTTCACTGACCAGAGTAGAAATCTTATCGCTTGCTGCCTGGACGTTGGCTGTTTGAATTTGGTCGAATATGTTATCCAATTCAGCGTTCAACTTGAACTGTTTTCGATTTCCCTTAAACTTTAATTCTACGGTCTCCTTATCGATTTGCTTTTTGGTTTCAATCTGTTTTCCTTTCACGTCAAGTTGAGTCGATAAATAATCTTTGAAGAGACCAAAAACTTGTTGAACTAATTCGGGATTGCCAGGTGATGGCGCAGACTGACCAGATACCTCGTCGCTAGCTTTGCCCACGGTTTCTGTAGACTCGTTTTGCCGAGGCATTTCACAATTGGTAACGGTCAAACGGTGAAGCAACTCGTACTACTTGCGAGAGAGAGAAAGAGCATTCTGTGCAATACTGAATATATAGCATACAGGCATAATGAAGGATTCACAAGGGACACGCCTTAAGCGTGTGTATCCGAGAGGTGACGCAAGATAATAAAAGACACCGAATACCTTCGTACCAAGAGAAAATACATTTACAAAATGGTGCCTTTTTACTCAGAGTCCTGGTGACAACATCAGATGACCTAACGGAGAAGGACTGGGTCAAACTCGGCAAATTTCAAAAAGGATAATTTGGTTTTATCAACTGAGTTGATAATGTGAATTGGCCACCGTAAAGAGATTCGAAGGCTGACGTTTCGAGCGCTAGCCCTTCGTCGGAGCGAATCGAGGAATTGTGGGTTGTGTGTGGTTTATATAGAGAAATATGGAGCTACGCTATTGGTTGGTGCCTGGCAACGTGAAAAAACAACAGAATAAATTAGTTGAATGAAAAGCGTTCGTTGATACCGTGAGGATTGAGAGTGCCGATTTGAAAAATAAATTTTTGTTCTAGAGTTTTGCGGCTTTCTGTGCTTCCTTGATGTAGGGAGAGGCCACAGACCGCCATATGTTGCTTTGAATGATTCGGCAGATTAAAGTGTCTAGCGACCGGTTTAGATGCGTTTTTGTCGTCTTTCGCAACGTCACAAAGATGTTCTCGGAATCGGTCGCCTAGTCGTCTACCTGTTTCGCCGATATATAACTTTTTGCAGAGAGTGCAAGTTATACAGTAGATGACATTGGCTGAGGTACAGGTAAAATGATCAGTGATTTTAATAGATCGCTTGGGCCCCGACAATTTCTCAACGTTACAAATGAAAGGATATGTTTTGCATCGTGCGCGTGCACATTTAAAAGTACCGGGTTGTTCACTCGTTTGGAAAGAACTTCTGACTAAAAAGTTACCTATGTTTTTGTCGCGTTTAAATGAAATTAATGGCGGTTGCGAAAAGATTCTACCAGTATCGGGATCATTTTGAAGTAATTTAAAGTTTTTGAGAATGATCGATTTTACTGCGTGGTTGTGAGGGTGAAATGTGAGAGTGAATGGAATTCTATTATTATTCTCCTTCTGAGACGTTTGTAGTGCTGACTGCCGATCGATTTGTTGGGCGCGATGATGGCCTGCTTGAACAACAGAGGCAGGATAACCACGTTTGTCGAAAAACTCGCACATTTCCTCTGATTTTAAGGAAAAATCAGAGTCCTCACTACAAAGGCGACGAAGTCTAAGAAACTGAGAATAAGGAATGGAATTCTTGACATGTGATGGATGTGAAGATGAATACAACAAATAACTATGAGAATCTGTGGGTTTGTAGTGCACACTGGTGCATAAACCGTTGCCTTCGACAGAAACTTTAATATCTAGAAATGCTAAAGAAGTGTCGGAAATTTCCCAGGTATAAAAAGGCCGACTGTGTCGAAGGTCTTTGCAACCTTGTGTTGGGGGAAATTGAAAGAATTTCCCGTATCTTGGTAGGCCCTTCGCAAATGTTCGATGTGCAAGAAGTGCATGAGAAGATTGACCAAATTGTTGATGCTGTTAATTGTTTAGATTCTGTTACTAGACTTCCGGAGGATATTTATCGGGACCATAGTTAATAACTATGTCGGGACCTTTCCATAGCGAGAAGAATAATCGAACGGTCCAGCGCAACCTGGGCGAGAACTCCTCGAGTCATTACGGACCAGGGCATGCCTGGTCGCCCTTCTTACGAAATCAACAAGGATCAGTTACAGTCACTGATTGACCAAAGATTTACAGTTCAACAATTTTCAGATTTGCTACACGAGTTGCTCTTTTGACAGGACCGGGTGGTTGTTGGCCTAGCAGCCTAGTACCCAATTTAGGGTCCCTCTCTCAGGTTACGAGTTACTTCCTTTTATTGTTTTCTTCAGGAATTTTAGTTTAACTTTCCTATATCTCTTCGAATTATTAAAAAAAACAAAATTGTTGAATGTTTCCACCTCAAGCTATTTTGATTAAAAAAGTTTTTCCGGCCTCAAATTCATTTAGATATGACTAACACAAATAAAAACAAATTATCTCTAGCATTTAATTCGAATACAGTACACAATTGAATGAATGAATGAATGAAGGCAGGAAGGAAGGAAGGAAGGAAGAAAGGACTGAATGAATGAATGAATGAATGAATGAATGAATGAATGAATGAATGAATGAATGAATGAATGAATGAATGAATGAATGAATGAATGAATGAATGAATGAATGAATAAGAAAAGAGAGGCCGAGATTAATCCAAAAAAGAAGTAATTTACCTACTCTGTTACAGTGAGGACACTCGAACCGTGAACACTTGATATTTGTTTGTACATTTTTTTAGTGACTATGGAATGCGGGCCCGACCCTTTGATAAGAGTATTTAATGTTTTTACACTTACAAAATGCGAAACACATAACACTATACATCATAAGAAGAGCCATTATTTCTTAATTGTCAAAAAAAAAATGTACAGAAAAATGTCAAGTGTTCACGGTTCGAGTGTCCTTACTGTAAATGGAGATGCTTTTTACCCATTATCCACCTGGCCACAAGACATCGAACAATTATTTTGGAAGCAATAAGGAGACGCCAAAGAATTTACATTTCACGTACGAATCTCGGGATACTCTAAAGTCATTGACTTTGTTTATCACTGCCAAAGCTATCACGAAACTGAATCTGGGACATCGTAATAAAGTTGAATTAAAATTTAAAAAAATTAGCCGTTGTAGTTCACTTTCTTCAGGCAACGCAGAATTTGGACATTTTACGTTGTTGTTTTGCAGAGGACGGTAAAGAAATGTACCAAGAATTATAACGCACGTGCAGAACCATTGTTCTGCTCATTAAACCTTTTGTTTAGCGACGTTCTCGTTGCCGTTGCTGTCGTGGTTTTCTTAAACTCCCTATTAGCCGTTTGAACGGCTCAAGCTATACGTTCAAAACATATTGTCATCCGTTCGAGCAGCTCGAGGTACTCGTTCATTCGTGCGAGCGCCTCGAGCTATCCGGCGTTCAAAAACCATTATCATTCCATGGATCTTTTCCCCTTTTCATTGGACGTGAGCCCACCGCGTGACCTGTAAATAACTGCCTACAAATGGTTTTTTGCTCGTGCGTAAAACCGTCTAAATGCGTTTTTGCTGCAAATGATATTCTGCTCGTGGGCAATAATGTTGTAACCACGCTCTTGCGGTCGCTCTTCTGTGAAAAATGGCAGATCGCGATCGCTTCCCCGAGCTGTCAGAGGGTGAGTTTACATCTTTACTTGATCAAAAGAACAGTGATAATACTAAGTTGGCTTAAACGTATTTAGAGATTATCTGAAAGAGAGAGAGATAGACGATGATTCCTATGTATCATCGAAAGGCAGGTTGGCGACTTTTTTGAGAAAATTCTACGCTGAAGCCAGAAAAAAGAGTGGCGAGCTTTACACCAAATTTCCTTTGTCGCCAGGATACGCTTTGGCCTTCAGCGACTCTTCAGGTGACAGAAGACTGATACCATCAAAGATCCGGAGTTTTTTGAAGACAACACAGTTTATTAAGCAGAAATTTCAGAGCTTCAAAGGGATGGGAAAGCTCGCACACAACACAAATCATCCATAAGTGAACTGTACAGTTTAACTCATGCGGAAAGACTTCAGAACAAAGTGTTTTTTTCGGAATGATCATACCTTTCTTCTGTGGGAGAGGGCGCCAGAACCTAAGAAGTTAAGAAAATTGAAGAAGGAAGATTACTCCATCTGTACCGACTCGTCTCGCGTAAGACTTGTGTGCATTAGTTCACTTGTAGAATTCCACTAATCTGTGATAGTGAGTAACGTAGCAGATGCGCTTGTTATAGAAAATGCGGGCCACTTTTTTTGTTTTCAAAAATTAATTTTTGAACGACAAGTTTATTTAGTGTATTAAAACAATTATATTATTCGTGATAGTTAACCACTAAATTTTTTTCGGTTTGATTCTGTCGCGATTGGCTATCTTGTTCAAATTTTTATTTTTATTTTATTTCGATATATTAAATTACATATTAAGAGGCTGTCCGCCTAAGAATCGACCACTTAATTCAGATCAAAATTTCGATTTTCCTCAAAATTTCTCCACGAAACAAGGTTGATAAAAGGTTAAAGAAAATACAATTCTTTGGTTTAATTCTCGATAATAGTCGAGATTTTGAGGAGATAGTGATCGATACCCGAAACCCTCAAATTGGGCCCTTCACGAAGCCGAAATTAGCCATCTTTCGGATGCTTGCTACCGAGCGTATATTTAGCGTACGAAGATAAGAATCACACCACAATTAGATACATCACCGCACTTAAGAAGAATGGTAAAATCAAGCCAGAGTATGGAAAATTACTAAAATTGTAATCACTTAAACAGGATAATGTCAACGCCATTTTCAAGAAGCGGGCCAAGTGGCGTAGCGAAAAGCGAAATTTCTCAGAATTCTGACTTATTCGGAGAGCCTCTTGTATTTTTCTGAAAAGTATTAAGATGGATCCCTGAAACCATGAAATAAAATTTATTGGCATTCTACTGTGTGAAGAGTTACGATCGTAATAAAATGACACAAATATGCCATTTGGCGATCCAACGCTGTGTGAAGCCACCTGAGCAAAGGATTGGTTTTAGCTTATATTTTCTCATTGTTGTAGCTCAAATATCAGTTCAAATTGATACATATAGCATTAGAAATGAGCTGATAACACAATAATAGCATTCGATGTAAAACTTACCTATACAAGTCTGTAAATTATCCATTGAACGTGAAATCAATGTGTTTGAATAGCCGCAGGAACTCACGACTCGTACTGACTTTGCCGCCTGAAAACCCGCCGTAAAAGAAAACGAAAATGCCGAGACTTTCCTTGATTATACAGTCATCAATTCATTGATATTTTTCCCAAGTGCAAAGTTCTGTCTCTGAAGAGAAATCAATCATTTTATCGAGCTTGGACTTATCAATCACGGTAAAATCGGTGTGCAATATTATTTTGTTCTGACTTGTAACACCGCTGACCAATTTTGCAGTCACTACACGAGCAATGAAAGGCGGATAGGATGGGTGTAAAGAGGGTCTCGCATTTATTTTTATAGTTTTTCTTATTTTTTCATCAGGCTAGTATCGGTCCACAAGCAGTAAACTTTTAACAGTCTCTGCCGTCTGACAGACATCATCAGTACATTGCTGCTTATATAGAGACTAACACAACGTAGTAATCAACAGTGGCTTCTCACACAAGCTCCTCGTACTGAAATGCACATCTGCAAGTTCACTATAATAAGGTATCACCAGAAGAGTAGGCATCTGGTAAACCTATAATTACATCGTCAATATGACTGAATTACAAGGAATCAAGACGTAACGGTTATTCAGGCCCATCAAAACACGGACATTTCTGCACAAAAGCAGCCAGGTGTTCCACCAAATCTTTTTTTCTGTCCTTTGATTTAAATGGAATGTCAAAGTTTTTCAGGATGGCTTTGAACATGACAACATTAAACTTTGACAGTTTGCTGCCATTGCAGTACTCGCAAAGGTCGTAAACATCGAAACAAATTGGATGGCGAAGACCATGGAAACCTGAGCTGTAGTCATGGGTTTGTATAACTTTCGAGAATTCCCCGGTGGGGCTACTTAACAAAGTTTAATACGGGGAGGCTCCGCCCCGAGGTTCAACCCCTTACCCTTTCGTATACCATTTTGGCGGAAAAGGTACCCCTTTTATATACCTTTTATTGAAAAAAGGTACCCCTTTCACATAACTTCTTTAGGAAGTCTTGTTCTCACTTTCATGTAGTGCTTAATAAATAAACTGATACGGCCATAAGAGGTGTCTCTTCGAAATATTCTAATTAAAGGCCCTTTTAAATACCTTAATGACCGATTTCCCTACCCTTTTATATACTTCAACTTGTGAAAACCCTACCCTTTCATATACCTGAAGCCTGAAAAAGGTACCCCTTTCGGGCGGAGCCTCCCCGTATAGGCCATTATAGGGAGTACCCCCCCCCCCCCCGGGGAGAATTCTGCGAGCCTCCTGAGTGTTTAGATGAGAATATGTAGAGTTTCAGATTCGCGCGAATTTTTTAGAATTATTTTATAGAAGCATAGAACACTTTTCTATGTTTACAT
>JAHPZR010001575.1:12500-22500 GCA_019787425.1 Platygyra sinensis
AACAAATGACTAGTGCATTATAGTGAACTTGCAGATGTGCATTTCAGTACGAGGAACTTGTGTGAGAAGCCACTGTTGATTACTACGTTGTGTTAGTCTCAATATAAGCAGCAAATGTACTGATGATGTCTGTCAGACGGCAGAGACTGTTAAAAGTTTACTGCTTGTGGACCGATACTAGCCCGATGAAAAAATAAGAAAAACTATAAAAATAAATGCGAGACCCTCTTTACACCCATCCTATCCGCCTTTCATTGCTCGTGTAGTGACTGCAAAATTGGTCAGCGGTGTTACAAGTCAGAACAAAATAATATTGCACACCGATTTTACCGTGATTGATAAGTCCAAGCTCGATAAAATGATTGATTTCTCTTCAGAGACAGAACTTTGCACTTGGGAAAAATATCAATGAATTGATGACTGTATAATCAAGGAAAGTCTCGGCATTTTCGTTTTCTTTTACGGCGGGTTTTCAGGCAGCAAAGTCAGTACGAGTCGTGAGTTCCTGCGGCTATTCAAACATACCGATTTCACGTTCAATGGATAATTTACAGACTTGTATAGGTAAGTTTTACATCGAATGCTATTATTGTGTTATCAGCTCATTTCTAATGCTATATGTATCAATTTGAACTGATATTTGAGCCACAACAATGAGAAAATATAAGCTAAAACCAATCCTTTGCTCAGGTGGCTTCACACAGCGTTGGATCGCCAAATGGCGAATTTGTGTCATTTTATTACGATCGTAACTCTTCACACAGTAGAATGCCAATAAATTTTATTTCATGGTTTCAGGGATCCATCTTAATACTTTTCAGAAAAATACAAGAGGCTCTCCGAATAAGTCAGAATTCTGAGAAATTTCGCTTTTCGCTACGCCACTTGGCCCGCTTCTTGAAAATGGCGTTGACATTATCCTGTTTAAGTGATTACAATTTTAGTAATTTTCCATACTCTGGCTTGATTTTACCATTCTTCTTAAGTGCGGTGATGTATCTAATTGTGGTGTAATTCTTATCTTCGAACGCTAAATATACACTCGGTAGCAAGCATCCGAAAGATGACTAATTTCGGCTTCGTGAAGGGCCCAATTTGAGGGTTTCGGGTATCGATCACTATCTTCTCAAAATCTCGACTATTATAGAGAATAAAAACCAAAGAATTGTATTTTCTTTTACCTTATATCAACCTTGTTTCGTGGAGAAATTTTGAAGGAAATCGAAAATTTGATCTGAATTAAGTGCTCGATTCTTAGGCGGACAGCCTCTTAAATCCATGCAAATCACATCAAGGTTGAGTATAGGTGAGAAGATTTCCTTGAGCTCAGGTATAAGCTTTGAGATATATAGACTCAGTTGTTTAAAGAAAAAATGCATTATATATTTTACCCGAAAAATATAGAACGTCATTTTACTGCCATCGCAACAACAGCTTTATGAAGAAATCAAATCAGATCTCTTCTTAAACCTCTTTAAATTTCAAATCCAATTTTTAGCCAAGCTCAATTTTCAAGTGATCTTTTATTTTTTCTCATTGTAAATATGAAAATCACGGAATAAAGAACAAACCAAAGAATCTACACTCATTCTCTTCTCACGTCTCGTGATTCGATGTGAAAGCCAAAAAAAAAAAATCGTGTCAAGTATTTGGCGCACTTGTCAGCGATTGGTTTGAGTTTCTAATCCATATTCATGACAAATTGTAGAATCTGCTCTAAACCATGTTGTTCGTTGATGTGTGAAGACGTGTCGCTCTTGTGAAGGCGAGTTGGAACTTTTGAGGCAGGAAGATGTTTGAAGAAGAAGAACTGAAAGCTTGGGAAAAGTTTTTGAGCTTGCCAACCAAAGGTAGGCATTGTTTGTGGAGAATATTACATTGATTTTGTCCGAGAGTTACAAAAGTGGAATTATGTGGCTGAAGCGCCAACACGTGCGATAACCGTTCGCTTCGAGTGTGTTTAACTAGGAAATGATCAAGATATTTTGTTTGGTTCACGCTATTATACACTCTAAACTAACGCTCTACGATATTAGATTGAAGTTGCAAACTTGAAAGCTGAAATTTTAAGTATCGAGAGTACACGCGGGGGAATTTTGACTGTATAGTTTTCGGTGAGAATGGTTTTAGCTGTTGTAAGCTGGAGTAAGCCGACAGAACGTGTTAATCTTTCACTTAGAAATGCAGAAAGGGCTTTTTATGTCAAGATCACTTACGAACTTTTACCGTTTCGGGAATTTTCTACACTTCAGCCGGAGTCAACTACTCTTGGCTTTGCCACGTTGCATTTGAGACCGTATTTTAGGGCGCGTTCGTTTGGGATATATTCCGGAATAAGAATATATTCCGGAATATATTCCGGCTATTCTGCTTCTGGGAGCAGAATAGCCGGAATGGAAATCCAGGTATTCCGGAATGAGAAGAGCTCCCAAACAAACGCTTACTCGCATTATTCCAATTATTCTTATTCCGGATTGATCCCAAACGAACGCGCCCTTATGTTATTCTCTATTAAGTCTAACAATGTTTTGGAATTTGATAAACGTTAAATTTGTTAATCATTTTTTCAGGCACACTAGAGGAAACAATATGACGACAAGAAATAACTGGAATCACTGAAGGGAAACTACAAAGATAAGAATTCTGAAATGTCGTTTAGTTTATGTCAAATGGTGGCTGATTAGTATTTTAGATTTGTAATGGAAGTGAACTCTTCGTCTGTATTATTGGTTGTTTAGCTGTAAGTCCAAAAAAGACGACATCAAATGGAAATAAGTACAAAGATGTTGAAGAATCGGTTGATTCGAGTTTTGTTAAACTTGATCAGCCACTATTTACAACCTCGATTGATGTCACAGCGTAGTGATATTTCTAAAGGTGGCACTCTAAGACGAACGACGGTTTTGAAAATATTTAAAGGGAAACAAATCAAGTTGCTGAAGCAACAAAATTATTTACGGCTCTAATACAAAACTTAAGATTCTAAATTGACTACTTGTGTTCGTTCCACCAACAGATGGTTTTTATTGTTGCCATACAAAATTAAAACACAACCTTTCATTGCATTTGGAGACAAATGCACAATAATCATTTGCTTTTTCTACAATTTTGGAGGAACAAAACATTGAGTTTTACGCAAGGCCGACTGTATTTGGAAATTTAAATCAATCTATATTTTAATAGACGGGTTTTCCTGTTTAATAAAATTAAACACAAAGTGTGCCTTCGAAGACAATATTTATTTGATTTTTCTCTACAGCTTTAGAGGAGTAAAATCACAAATTGATTATCAACCAAAGGGCCACCGTCTTTGAAAATTTAATTAAATTTCTGGTATGTGAAAATTACATTTTTTGAAAAGTGCCACCTTGCAAATATTCACCAGTTTGTTTCATCAACCGATTAGTTACAACTGACAAGAGAAAATATGGCTTTTCCAATGTAAAGCGGAACAAATCCCTTTCTGCAAATCATTTTAAAATTGGTTTCAACTAACACTACATGATAATTTTGAAGAATTGGCTTACATTGTTTACTGAACGCGCTCTAAAATTATTAAAAAGCTTGTCTTCATTTTCTCTTGTCATCTAGTTTAATAGTCCAGTATACAAAACCCTGATGTCTGGTTCACAGGATGTCGCGATGTAGTTTTAATTTAAGATTAGCTGTTATACAGACCACAAGTCAAAAAAAAATATCTGGAACAAATTGGCAATGATTAATTAATTAAAACTCATTTCCAGCCGCCGCGCGGCCTTGCGGTGTAATTACACCGCAAAGCAGCGCGGCGGCTGGGAAAAATTGCGTTGCTTTCGTTACTTGCCAAATAAGGGGCATACGACCTTCAGGGTTTTATCCAATGGCTTGGCGAGTTTGGGCTCTTTTCGTCATATCCCCCCCTCGGGAAAATTTTGTCAAGTTGGCTAATTAGTATGCATCGAGAATAATGGCGTCGCTAGCGTGGTGAAATGTGTATTTGCTCAAAAATTGGGGCAAAATCTTTCGGATATGGAAGGCAAGACATTTGTAAGGATTCAGAAAGTGATTTGGGACCATTTGCTGGCTTCCAAGGCTTAAATTATCCAAAGGTAAGCATTATTTTAGTTTTCGTGATAAATGCCGCGTGGAATATTTAATTAGCTAATTTATGCCGTCGGTTCTGTTTTCTGTTTTGGTCTCTTTTCTAGCCCGCCGAGATCATTTCTTCGTCTAAATCACATAAGAAAATTCGAGAAAGATGTTCCCATTCACGGTTTAGCCCTCCCGGCCATAATTCTGTAATATTTTGAACGTAAAGTCGGCTTTGTTATGGCCGTGTTTTTCCGTTGCTATGGGCGACCGTCGCGACCTTTGTGACTCGAGCAATGACTCGAGGTGACAAAAAAAATTCTAACTAATTCTGGTTTTCTTCAATTTCGCTGAAATTTTAACGCGATAAAGCTGGATTATTAACAAATAGATAGTTCTTCTGCCGATGTGTGGTAGCTTTTAACCCTAAAGTGATATTTCGCTTCGAATTCGGTGTTTTTGAAGAAAATTTTTGCAAAGCGTGCCTTCGGCCCGCTCGCGTAATTAGATATTTATGTTGATCCTAAAGGAAAAAATATCCCGTAAAGGTCATTTTCATCACGATGCAAACGAATATTAATTTATATATGCTCCGAACTCAATTTCTCCCGAAAAAAAATTTTTTCTGACGAGTGCCGGGATTTAATTTTTTTTCCCGCGAAACTCCTTGCAGGAAATCCAGCGACGGGTTTTTTACGCCTCCCACGGCCATATGCAAAATTATTTTTGTATAACATCAGTTAAGTGTTTTTAAATGCAACTTCTGTTATCGTACTCGAATGAAACAGCGTTTTGTATTTTTGTAAGAAAGAAAATCATTTTTTAAATTATCGACAATTTTTGCTCAAGTGTTACCTCTACTGAGGAAAATTACAAAAACGTAGGATAAGATTTCTTCGAAATATTTTTTTTAATTACAGTCATATGGAAAACATTTGTATGGTGTTTGGGATCTTTTATAATGGATATTTACGCTCAAGATTTTATTTTTTGCAATTTGTTGTTGCCTTTTAGTCCAATGAAAAATTTGAAGGAAAGAAATCGATACTACTGTTTAAATTCTTGTTTAGAATATAGAGCAGTCTCCATTAATTATCTTCTCGGTTTTCTTAATCGTTGCTGAGCGACTAAAAGATAAATTTTTGCTCCAATTGTCTCTCTCAACCAAAGCCATCTTTTCTGTGGTCTAAATAAACAAGAACTTGCTATTTTTTGAGAATAAAAATTCTTGTGGAAATTTAATGCTTTTGTTCTACAAAAGACATTTATGGCGCAGGTGCCTTGCTGAAGAAAATTAAATATTTTTGCTCTTATGTCCAAACACAAGTCAAAACAAACAACTTATTGACAGTCGAGTGAAAATATTGATATTCTTTATTAGTTTTTCAACGAGAGACCTTTGTTGTTTACCTGCCAAAACATGACTTTGCCGGGAAACTAATTTTTGAGATTGAAGAGTCCTGTGGAAATTTTGATGTTTTTGTTCTACAAAAGACATCTGTGGCCCAGGTTGCCTTGCTGAAACAAAATTAAATGGGTTTTCACTTCTTTCCCAACAGAAGTCAAGACAAGCAACTTATTGACAGTCTTGTGAAAATGTTGCCACTTTTAATTAGTTTTTCAACAAGAGACTTTTATTGTTTAACTGCCAAAAAACGACTTCAATTTTAACTGTTTATCACGATCTAAACAACAAAGTTGCACCAGAAAGAGGAAAAAAAAAAGGAAAAAAGATTTCACAGCGAGTTATTTTATATTTGTTTCTTAATGTTTACTGTGGTCTGTATAAGCTTAATTTAGTTAATTTTCACATGCCAATGGGCCTTTCCACGGTTAGCTTTGGTCATTTGCATTACAATGAAATCCAGCATGTATGCGAGGCAATTTCGGGTTATATTGTAGTTTTAGCCCGAAATAGGCTCTTTGCAGTTTACGATCACATGGTAAAAAAAGCGCCATGCTGGAGAGCAAACTACCCGCTGGGACATCCAAAACAAAAGAATATTAATTTGCTTTGTATGTCCCAGTGGATAGTTTGCTCCCCAGCATGGCGGTTTTTGTACCATGTGATTGTAAACTGCAAAGGGCCTTTTGCCTCCAATCCACGTTGGTTTACATTGTAATGTAAATGAAAATTTTAACCGTGAAAAAGGCTATTGATTAGCAAAGGTTCGTGTTAAGGGGAGGAGCTCAACTCAGAAGCGCTCTAGTTTTCCTTTGACCAGACACTGGGTTTTGAATAATGTTTACATGTAGATTACATGGATAAAGACCTTTTTCTGCCAACATTCGATGTAGCACAGGACAAAGCAATGAAGTAAACACGAGTTTTAAATTTTGAAACATATTAGGAATGAGACTACAATCCGCTAGAGAAAAATTTCAAAATGATGAGCTAAGCGATTAAATTGCTAGTGTGTGGTTTAAAAAACAGTTTCAGACTATTTTGAAACCTTACCTTTTCCTAGGTTACGCAATTTAAATATTACACTAATTTTTCGTTCAATGTTGGCAACATTGACTTATCACAAGATTGAACGAACAGAATGGAGCCAAGCAATTTTTGCTATACTGTGGTAAATCTAGAGATGAACTTTCTCTTTAAAGTTATAGAATTCGACTAGCTCATGCGTTTAAGATTTGGTACTGACTTTAAATCTTTCTCTCGTTTAGTTTCGAAGCTTTTACCTTGTCACAAAATTGAATGAAAAAGTTGAGAAATGTAATTTTTATTTTCTTGGTTAAAACAACAGTTGAACTTCAGAGAAAGTTTAAAACTTTAAGTTACAGATTTTTCTACTTTTGCCCTCGAATCTATACACTGGGATGTCATAACATGAATAAAAGAACTTTCGCCAAACAAATTAAATCGTTTTATACCCTGGCTAAATTAACAGTCGAGCTTGTTCCAAAAATGTTTAGTATAACTTGGCCGAGGCCATATCTTAAAGTCTTTCGTTTCGTCAGTTTGTCCTGTGCTACAAATGATTGTAGGCTGAAAAAGTCTCTTATCCGAGGCAATATGGCAGGTTGTAGGAATTTTAAATGGAAATGTTGCTCAATTGAACGAATAAAGTTTCGCGGCATCACCGGTGGAAGTGGTTGTAACGCCGCGAAGCTTCACTTGTTTTTCTGGTTAGTGGTAAAGACAACTTTTGGTAGAACAGGTAATCACCTGCCATGTTGCTTTACTATACGGTTGACATGTTAACATTGTCTGTGCAAAAAGGTTCAAATATCAAAGTTTTTCGACGAGAAAATTCGGTTCAAACTTTGATTTAGAAAAGATCTTTAAACCAAAATGTCCTTTCGGTATTCTTAAAATCGAGGGCCAAATTGGAGTTTTCTTTTCAATTTTTTTGCACGAGACTTTGCTTACATGTTTTTGGCGGGAAAATTTTAAGGAAAGCCATTTTGAAATTTTTACCAGAAATGTTGCCAGGGGAAACGCTGTGCAAATTTTTTCCAATTTTCCCGCCAAAAGTCTTAGTATATAGAGGGAACGTTTTTTAGTCACACCTTTTTTATTATTTAATTGATGTTACATTAACTAATTAACAAGTGCTTGAAGTGAATAAAGTTAGTGGAAACTCAAAGCACTTGTTACTGATTACTCATTGTGGAATAAAAGTTATAATCATTAATATTGTTTAAAACATTTACTGATGATAATAAAACAAATTACATATGTATAAATGTTGGCTTTATTGACTCTTATTAAAATAATAAGGAGAACAGACACAAATTTGGTACACTTATTGTAAATAAATAAAGTTTGATTGAAAACAAGAACCTAAATTGAACTTGTACATTGTTTGTTATGACAATATAATTTTACTTAAAATTTAAAATAGATGAATTATTTGGCGGCAAAATTACAATTCAAACAGATGCAATAAATAATTTTTTTTTTAAAAAATTGGCGCATGCGTATTTTAAGCGCCCGTATTTTTTCTAAGTCTTTTGGCGGGAAAATAAAAATTGTTTAAACCGAAGGTAATGACAAAACCATCGTCACAAAATTTAATGACCAATTCGAAAGATAACTAAGTCAAATAGCTCAAAGTAAGTAGGTAAAATCCTTTATTTAAACACGATCAATGTTTAAAGCAAACTACTTGCTTGTGGGGTCGTGTATTACTAAGCTTAAAACACTATAAAAACGTACACTTGACATAAAAATGGCAGATCGAGGATTTGATATACAGATATTTGTTTTACTGAGCTGAGCTTTAACTTGAGAATACTACAAACTCGGAGCAAGTGCTTCTCTTGTCGAATACATTGTCGAATACAAACATTCTTTGAAAAAAAAAAAAGTCAAGTTTGTTTTTTTTTCTACCTCTGTTATCTTCAATATCTGTATTTCTTTCTTGATTTTTGCTTGATCCCGTTTCATTCTAGGTTTTTAAGGCATCCTGAAACAAGAAGGGAGAAAATCAGCAATTGCAATCGTAAATCCTTTACAGTAAACAGTTTTCTAAAATAATTTCAGTTACTTTCTCGTCTCCCAGGGAAATTAAGATATTCAAGGCGATGTTATCATGGACGCATTTTTAACGAAAATAATTAACATTAAATGAGCTAAAAATTCTGTAGCTTATTCAAGCCGAAAGTAATTTGCCTAACTAATCAGGATGTATTCAACAGAGGTATTATCTCAACTCGATGGATTACAACTCGTTTCTTCCTTCACATAATACGGAGTTTTAGCAATGACGACGGTGACGACAGGGACAAAACCTTGTAAAAATGTATTTATATTTTACCTTCGAGCGCCGCAGCTGTGTAAACCTGTTCAGTATACCTATCACTCTAAAAACTTCCTCAAGCTAAAAATGCATGGATAACGCTCAATTCGAAAAGAAGATACAAAAAATTAGCCATTGCCGTTCGCGATCTTCAAAACATTTCACGTTGTTATTTTGCAGAATACGGCAAAAATGTACAAAGATTCAAAACGCACGTGCACAGCTATTGTTATGCTCATTAGACATTTTGTTTGGTGACACCATCGTCATCGTCATCGTCATCGTCATCGTCATCGTCGCCGTCGCCGTCGCCGTCGCCGTTTGCTAAAACTCCTTATTGTTCTGACACTAAAGAATACTGAGATTCCCTTGTAAATGTGCAAAAAGTTGTCAGTTTAACTCTCAGTTTTATTTGCTTGAGCAAACAGAAACAAAAAAAAAATCAGTTGAACGTTCTAGCTGTCAGTTTAAATGAGAGATTGCCATTCTATAAAATAGGTGTGATCAACTTTGAATAAAAGTGGTCTTGCACTTTTGGTTGTTTTAATGAAGTCGGTTTGACTGATTCCTACTGATACAGACTTTTAATTCGCAGACACAAGCTATATGGATGCACTTTTGTCCATATGTACCTAGGGAACGAGTTGAATATACGTTACTGACGCAGTTAAATATTCAAACACAGCGTGACAGTCGTCACGCAATACAATTTTTAATTTTACATTTTTCAAACCTATTTAAACCTAGCTTTGTTCTGTAGTAAGCAGCCTTGTTTCAAATCCAAAAAGTAATCAAGTAAAAACGATGAGTGCTACCTAACTCTCCACGTATATTTATTTTGCGATTCAAATGTCGACATAGTTTATCAAGTAATTTAGAAAAAGACATAATTTTTTAATATCTACCTCTGATCTGATGGCTCATTGTTTCAATCGGCTCCATTTTCTCTTTTAACCTCTTGTCTGTCTTTCTTCCTTGTTTCTTGGTTTCCTTTCATCCACGGTTAAATCCTGCATTAAAAGTAAACGTAAACGCAATCACACTAAATTTTTGAATTAGCAACATCTCGTACGCAGAAGTTAATTAGCGGTCGAGACGATGGAGGTCTCTTGTTATATCATAGAAGTATTAAGCTGAAGTTGGAAAATAAATCATATACAGATTTCCATTACTTATGGCAA
>JAHPZR010001575.1:25000-40000 GCA_019787425.1 Platygyra sinensis
CACTCTAGACATTGTCCATTCCTTAATAGGAATTAGCTTTATTTCAAATTTTCTGTTGAAAGCTCGAGTTTCATATTCAACAATTTTAAAACGGAAAAATTTAAGCTTACCTTTAAAGGTTGAAACAGACCAGTTGGTCGTTTGTTTGGTTTTACCAGATCTGTCAAAATTTTTTACATTTCACCCTCGGACAGTGAAGCGACTCGTGACGGCGCTGATGCCGAGTCTCCTTTTCCGTTGTTTTTCTCTATTTCTGCCTCATTTAAGAATTCTAGCTCAAGAGAAAAGGTGGGAAATTTGTCTTCGATCTGGGACTAGTGGGCCGAGTCTCTGTTTATATCCATCATTGTCGCGAAATATAATATTTTCCCCGCGCCAATGGCCGCTCGCGCGAAAAAAAAATTCTGGCAAAGCGATTTGCTCACGTCATCAGAGTGCACTATCGGGATTTTGAGAACGCTTACGTGTACTGAATTTGATCGCGTGGCTCTGCTAGCTATGTTATAACATTAATGAAAATCCCGTCAACTGCTATCATAGAATGCCCACTATATAAAAAGTGTTTTTAGACGTTTTCGATTTCCTGTCCGCCGTCATTTCTGGTTTGTCATTTGTATTTCCTTAATGTGAACAACACAAGAGATTTCCTGGAACTTCCATTTTTTGATTCACCAAAACGCTTTGAGTTCGCTAACACACAATAATGGGTCAAATTGGAATGCTGTTCAACACTATTGCATAAATGGCGCATAAATTTGAATAACAATACTCATACATCCTTAGCCTCACATTCATGTGAAAATTCATTTGTCTTGAAACATGAATGTGAGGCTAAGCATGCATGAGAATTGTTATTCAAATTTAGGCACCGTTTATGCAAAGAATCTATTGCGCTTGGCAAACAGTCGATATCGGTTGTCGAGAGGTTAATCCGGCAAAAAAATTACCGGTACAACAACAATATCAAACGGAGGTCATCAAAAGTGAAAGTTTAAAAGTGTAGTAGCAAGTTCCAAATAATTTCGTCTACATAAGGTTAAAACAAGAAATGCAACAGTTCAACCTTAAACAAGTAAAGAAAATACTTATACAACTAATTTAATCCGAGAATGTTACAGGAAGCATACCAAAAAGACGTCGATTTATCTCAATACCACTTCACATAACTTTAAAGAGCCTAAACTTTCCGCTATAAGAATCAGGGGCCACATGAGTCTTTTCTCAGAGAGAAGCGTAGTGAATTCGAGCATGAAACTTGGCATGGCGAATGTTGAATACTGACTGTTTCACGCTGTAAAGGAAATTAATGGAAAAGTGAGGTACAAGATGCTTTTTATGCTGTTAAACATGACCTACATTTTGCCTCCATTTTTAACACGCTCCAAGGTGTTTTTTATATCAATATATCTGAGATTAGTTTAAAACGGAAAATCGGTTAGAATGGTTTTTCCACATTTTTTTTGAAGTTTGAAGTCAATTGTGTTTATTTTAAGACTTTAACAGCACTTCGTCTTTGCACCTTGTTTTAATAAACGAAAAACCGCACTTCGACCGCGCTTTCAAATTCTCGCGACTTTTTTTACAATAAAAAGTGGGTGGAGGCTTCAAATATGATTTTTTTAGAATTGGGCGAGCCAAATGTATATCTTTGGGCAAAATATGAGCGTTCTGCCAAATGGGTCGTTGACTGGCATGGCGAATGAAGACCGTCTGAATACAGTTAAGGTGGCTTACTACAGTTTTGATGGAGTATAAGAGCACAACTTTTAACTCTTTTGAAAAAGGTTCCAAGCCCTTCACTATTTACTGTTTGCTTAAGGTGGCTCAATAGGGTTTTAAGAGCGCGCGCACCGATGATGCGAGCTTTAGTAATGTGCGCGCGCTAGCTGACGCAAGCTCATGCAAAGCAGCGAACAAGTCAACAATATGGCTCAAATTACAGCCCAGAAGTAGAAACAGAGAAACCATTTAAAAGAAAACGTAAAGAAAATGATTTGGACGGAAAGGTCTTGTGTGTACTTTGATGAGACCGCCATTGTCGAGTCGCTTATCGACAAAACCGCGTGGTTCGAAAATTCGCGCATGCTCACATAGCGATCTTGGCGAGTTCCTATTCTGATGGCGTAACTGCCATTGAGGTGAAAAATAGAAAAATCCTTATCAGATTTCTCGAATTTCCTTCGGTCAAATTCCTTAAGATTTGGCAGAGAAGTTATTCCTTATTAGCTTTCCTTGCTTTCAATTTATCAGAAAAATTTGTAAGACAAGGTTTTCGCTCAGCCAAAAAAAAAACACAAAAATGCTAAAAACGAAAAAACTACCTTGACAACCCCTACTTTTTTCGATTTTAAAAGTTTCTTCTTGCCAGACTCTACCCGGTTTGAGAATATCAGAAAATTTTACCGAAGGAAATTGAAGAAAATTGAAATCAAAGCCGAACAGACGTCAAAAAATGGCGATGTTTGAGTAGTTTTAATTTGAGACTAAAAGCCTTGATATCAGAGGTGACTGTTGAACAGCAAATTTTGGCCCTCGTTTGTTATGTTTCAGTAGCTTTGATAAGGAAAATAGCAAAAAGAACGAGAATATTAACTTTAGATTGAGGCCACTGGGGCGCGCTTCGTAATCTTGCATAACCCTATTGAGCCACCTTAAGTCTTTCACCATTCTATGTGAAATTTGAACAAAAAACGTCAACAAATTGCCAAAATGAGCGACTGAGTACCCACTGAGATGGGTACTAGTAGGTTAAGTCACGTTTTTCTATCCGTATGACCCCACCTCAAAATTTCAGGAATAAGACATTGGGTCTGATTTAACATTCATGCAAAATAAAATAAAAATCTGTGAGACAGATTTTTTGCAAACTATACTAAGAGAATGTGAAATCAAAAATAGCTCAAAATCTGTCTTTCAGATTTTTAAAAATTTTTTGGCTCTAAACGTGATTCATCCCAACAAATCAACTGTGAAAATTTCATCGTAGGTTGTACGGTAGGTTTTCGAGCAATCCTCGATCAAAGACAGGTTTTTACAAACTTGGACGAGAATTTAATTGTGCATGCCCTTTATTTAAGCGCGCGCTCATGTGACGCCATGTATCGCGTGCGAGAAAGCAGGAGTAAATTAGAGCTCTTTTATCGGACGTTTATCAAACTTTTTTTGCCATTTTTTGGCCCTAGGCTAGAATACATGTTTCAGCGGAGTTTGAAACTATCGCTACATATACCAAAGACATTTAACGCCTTTCAAGTGCTAAAGTGTTTTTCGTCACTTCTTGAGGTTGCTTGCGTCATTTTTTGCACGCGCGACAAATACTGGTGTGTGGCAGGCAATCGTAGCGCGCGCTAATAAAGGTCCGGTAATACCGGCAACATTTTTCTTGAACTTGGCTCGCAACATTATTGCATTGCAAATTGAAACAAATTGTTGCACGTATTACTACGTTTGTGACCAACTTGTCTCGCAACAAAATACAGTGTTGCAAGTTCAGGTAACATGTTGCGCAAAGTAGACTCGAGTTCTACTTTCTGCAACAAATTCCAGTTTTGCTGTGCTCGTATTACCACTGAAGCTACAACTTGCCTCGCAACAAATTTGAATTTAACCCTTGTGATTGGCCGTCGTGAAGCGCGGCAAATAAAATAAAAACATGGCGGACAGTGAAGAAGAGCCTGGGGAGAAGCCTGAAATAGACCAGTAACTCTCGGAAAAGCATCAATTTTCCCTTTAAAACGACCTTGAGGGCTATCATAGTCCTTGGAACACCTCGTTTGTCCCTTCAAAACAATGCAAGCAGCAAACATGGAAGAACTGTCGGAAAATCACAATTTTTCGGCTATCTATCTGGAACGACACTGAGCTTCATATTGGGAGAACTTCGCTGGCACGGAAACTTGAAGAGAAAAAGACGGCCAGAGGTCGAAATGGAACTTCGTCGGAAAGCTAAATTATATGAAAGAAGACGCCATCTTTATTTCCACACGATTGACCAATTATACGTGTAGAATTTTGCAGACGTGCAACACTGTATTTTGCTGCGAGACAAATTGGTCATAAAAGCGGTAATACGCGCAACAGAGGGTTTCAACTTGCACCGCAACAATGTTGCGAGACAAGTTGAAGAAAAATGTTACCCGTTTTACCGGACCTTAAGTCTCGGAAAAACTGTAGTACAGCCACCTTAAGAAGGCTCGAAAGGCTTTTGCGTTGCTACAGTGTTTACAAAGATTACAAAGAAGGATGTTTAATGGTGTGGGCAAACTATATGCCTCCTTGCAACTCTATTGCTGGGTTATACTTGGAGGGTACTTATGACGTCATATCAGTTACCATGGCAACGCATAATGTCCACAAAAACGTCCACTAAATTTCAGTTTTTGTAAATTAGCTGAAAAACTAATTTGTTGGAAAGTTCCCTATATTCTTTAACTTTTCAGACAGTATGGAAAAAAGTTATCTAGTATAATCAGGAGCCATAATCAGGGACGGAGACCGTAAGTCTTGGGATGCGCGCGGACCCATGATATGGGACAATTTTTCTATTTTTAGAACAAATTGCGCCATCCTGACGTCATATATCCGCGCTTATCTACGCAAGTGTCTTGGGCTCTCGCGTGGATGTTGTCACGTTGTGTGACGAAATGGTGAGAGTTGCGAGATTCTCTTGCCGATTTTTCACGGGCGATGGCAGGGAACAAGGCTGAGAAGAACCAGGGCTCTTCTATGTACTTTCATCCTCTGATTTAATGGAAAAGGTGTGTTTTTCAGGGTCGAGAATTTCTTTAATTTCGCGCTGTGAATGAATAAAATCCGCTCGCCGGCTAGTTATTCCCGTAAACTTTTGTGTTTGTTTGGTAGAGAAAAGTTCTGTAAGAAAACTGTTTACTTCGGTATCGAGTTGATTTGTGAGTTTGCCAAACAATGCTTTATCATAACCCAAACCTGTGTTTGATAATTCCTTGTTGTTTCTGCTCGTTTGGCGAGTTTGCAAAAGTTTTTGAAGGCAAGTCTGACGCGTACGAGTAGTTCATTTGCATAGTGTAGCGCGTGCACTTTCAAGTCCGAGTCGGTGTTTTCAGATTGTGAACAAATCGGGAAGAAGATTTGTTTTGTTGTCTTTTGTGCTGAGATACTACAACAAATTTTACCAACGTTCGCCACAATGCTTGTAACATCATGTGTGTTTCTTTCACCTAGTGAAACTTTACACTGCAAAAAAAAAAAAAAATAGACAGGGAGTTTTGATTCAATCGAAATCTTTATTCAAGTTGATTAAAAGCGTCATCGTAACTTTTCTGATTATTTCTACTGTATTCACATATTTTCCGCTAAGCTTTTAATATGTTCTCAAACATTAGTCAACCTTAAACATATTCAAACACTGGAGATATTATATGAGTTCGATGTACGTTTTCACACGTACCAAAGTACGAAGTCCAATTTGTCATATTTTACTAGCTGTATAAAACACGCATCGACGGGCGCTCTCATTCATCGACAACAGAAAATTTATTGGATTTTTACACAAACAAAACTAAGCAGCATCTACGGACATAAACCTATTGTCACTTATTGGGCCTTAACGCTGCCATATCCAAACATATCCAACTAGTTTTTTTTTTCTGTGTTATGAAAAAGCTGTTAATCTTTTTCATATGTGGAATTTAGAGTGGAGTATTGTGAAGTTCTTGTAAAAGGAGCAGCGGAACTCAACTTGGTCAGCGATTTAAAGCGGGACATACCTAAATTAGGCACTGTCTTCACTCAAACTGGAGCAACTTACGGCGAAAATGCTTAAGCAAAATTCCAGCAGCCATAAAGGCGTTGAGTTGTGGTCAAAATTAAAAGCATAAACGATTTCGGACGCCATTTCCCCTGCGCGACATCCGCGAAAATCCTCGCAGCAATGTACGCGCGTGTGCCGCAGGTGATGGCGCAATTTGTTCTAAAAATAGAAAAATTGTCCCATATCATGGCGCCAACCCCAATACTAGAAATTACTCGCGCTTACGGTCTCCGTCCCTGATTATGGCTCCTGGTATAATTAAATATACTTAAAGAAAATGCGATTTATGGCTCACAGAAAATTCTACTAGATAATTTTCCCCGAAACTTTTATATTTGAAGTGCCATCGTGAATGGTGCTCGCATGCAAAAAATCAAGATAAGTCCCCGAGCAAAATTTTGAGCTAGAAACAAATGTTTTTTAGCAGATTTTATTTCCGGGTCGCGCGATTTTACGTAAAATTTAACTTCCGGTGTGCTGATTTTGATTCATTCAGTTGACGCTTGCATCTTAGTGATGGCGTGCGTTGACTGCGCGCGCGCGTGCAGCTAAAAACCCTTTCGAGCTTCCTTAAAAGACAACTCGCCGATTATCCCTCTCTCAGTCCACTCACCCCGAAATTTTAAAAATGAAGAAAAAGACCTCAACATTTCAACAACTAAGAAGCAGCTTACATTTCAAATGATTACCAACAAACCTCCCCAACACTTGCCATTGTCTGCCTTCTCTTAAAGTAAACATTTCAAAAAAACAATTGTTATGATTTCTACCTCATGATGTCTCTTCTTCGTTCTTTCTCCCGAGCTCCTGTTCTTTCTTTACCAGTCTCTTCCTCCTGACTTTCCCCGCATCCGCCAACATGTTTAGCATACTCAGTATCCTGCATGAAAAAAGATACATCGGTAAATTTTGTGATACTTAAATGTTTGTCAGTAAGCTAGCAAAGTTAACAAAGCAGTTTTCAGATGTCTCTTGGACCAGTGATCAGCGCGCTGGACTTTCCGAAATTTTGAGAGGTTGGACAAAAGTGCGCAAAGTCGTTCTGCCTACAGTGGTTGGATTTTCAGTAATATTTAGATTTAGACCAGCCTAAAAGCGTAGCTTCTTGGCCGGGTTGTTTAGTGCCCGATTGAGCTAACCCAGGAAAAGGTAGGATGTTGATTTGAGTTTTGTAACTTTGCGGTGAGGTTTTCTGTTTCTGTTTGACTTTCTGTTTTTAGTTTTATAATCACCAGATACTCAAAACAAAGCAGCAAAAAACATTCGTATAGAAGAAAAAGTTATAATTCTAATAAATTTTAATCCTGGGCTAGCTTCAACACGCTTGCGAACAATCCTGCCCTGTTTTCAATGAGCCCGCAATCCAATCAAAAGCCAGCACTTGGTCAGCGGTAAACTTCAAAAACACGTGACCTCGATGAGCTGTACACTTAAGCCCTCGATATGGTCACTTGATACTGGTCAGCAGATACCTTGTTTTGACAGGTGTCAATTGATCATAACACGATGTCCAATATCAAAGAAGTAAACGGTAAACCAAGGCTGCATGTCTCTGTCAACCTAGTATTTGGAGTATGGCGGCCATGTTGCGCGACTCCGTCGTCGTTGTGCGTACGCGCCCACGAGCAATGCCGCTAGCCATGATAACCATGAGAAAATCAATTAACTCATGGGTTTCCTTTTTTTTTTCTATATGAGTATGGGGCTCCGCTTGGCGGTCCTTCGGGCTGCCGGAGCTCCGCTAATATTTCAAACACGACAGACGGTATTTCATCGGTATTTCCGAACAAAGAGAAGAGAGTTAAAAATACGAAGCGCAGCGGAGTATGTTTGGCGAAATTCGAGGTGATTGAATAACGGATGAGACGCTGTCTCGAGTGTTTGATAAATTTTCTCTGTCGAAACAAAAACTAAGAAAAAAGGGACAAATGAATGGTCGAAATGTGTGCTTATTAAGACCGGTATTTGAATCTCTTTCACGGTTAACGCCTTCCAAACTAAAATGTGGCATTCCAATTTGGGAAAATTTCGAAGAGTGTTGGTATTTGATGCTGAAAAAGTTTGTGTTTCGGAAGGTTTTGGCTAATTGAAAGAAGAAAACAAAGTGTTCAGTTGAGTCCAGCAGGGACAGTACATCCAGTTTAACCAAAATGTACAATTCATGTAAAAAAGATCGTCCATCGCGCTTTCCTTTTTAGAGAGATTCAGAGTTTCTGATCCCCTGGTCTACAAAGAGCAGACCAAACGGTCTTCCATCTATAATTCTAAAAGGATTCAGAATTTCTGATCCCCCCTAATCAGAATACAGGACAGAAAGAGTTGTCTATAATTCTACAAGAATTCAGAATTTCTGAAAAAATTTCAAAAAAATCTGATCACCCAGTCAACAACTTGTCAGAGCAAAACAGCCATCTATTTATACGTCGAAAAGGATTCAGAATTTCTGATCCCCATCACCTCACGGGACAAAAACGGCTATCTGTTCATGTATGGTTCTAAAAGCATTCAGAGTTTCTGATCCCCCTCACCAAATCAGATAGCATGATAGAAAGAGCTGTCTAATTCCTGGTCCAGCATGACTTTAAGGGACTCAAACATTTTGATCCCTCAGCGAATAACTTATCAGAACAAAACATGTCATTTACACGTTGTGGAGTGCTTCGTTCCCTTGGCGTGCTCGCATCATCATCTTTTGGGGAATCAGTAAATATTCGTTCTGCGGGTGAGCGTGAGCATGTAATCGTTCTGATAACTCGCCGAAATCGCGTTAGATCGGCCTGAGGAGCTGGCAGAAAACAAAAAAATACAACACAGCAATAGGGTAAGTAGATTTTATTTAAAAAATTTATGCAGAATTAACTTTTCCAGTAAAACCGTTGAGTTCCCACACAAACCTTTATAAATTCAAACCGTTGTAACACAACACCTCCATATGCTGGAGGGCGAGAGTCACGTTTCGTGTAGACAAAATTCTATTGTTTATATTTAAGGTATATGCCAGTGATGTGTCACGTTTCTGAACGTTAGCGTACAAGTAAAAATATATATAACTCCTCGCATTGTGAGCTTGGGCGACCTGCGAGGCACAGGACAAAGCTAAACAGACGTACTTAATCATGTAAGATTTAAAACTAAGGCATCTAAGGTTGTTTCTAACCTGAATCAACTTGTTTCGGCGGACTGTATTTTGACTGTCACTGTAAACATGATAATTACTCTTCAGAAGAATGTTGTTTCTGAAAACTTTTGCTCGGCCGCCCTGACGAGAAATAATCCAACAGCTTCTCCTTGTCGGAGGTCTTCACTGTGAAGGTACTTTGCTTAGAGGCAGATGATCTGTTCGCGACTAAACAGTTAGTCGGCAGAACGTTGAATTTGCCGCAACATAGTTAATTAACTATCGTCGCATGCTCAGGTAATGTATCAGTCACACCCCGGAAACACCATACAAAAAAAAGACTTCATTGTTGTCTGATTTGATGATCTGACACTGTGTACGTGTGATGCTGAACAATTCTTCACAAATCTTTGCATTTTCAGTGGATTTGTCCTGCTATAGAAAATGGAAAGTTTTTAGTCTGTTCGGCTCACTAAGCTGTTTTAGATTACGCTGAGTCAGTTTACACGCACTCATAATATGCCGGTTTTCAAATTTCGCGCCATTGTTCTCTTGGGAATAACTGAACAGTAACACAATGCATTACTCACATGTTTTAACAGATACTGAGAGTCCCTGATTCTAGTCGCGTTCTTGTCAAAGATGGACACTGATCCAGGTTGTCACGATCTCTCTCTTAAAGTATTTCACGATAGTACCGATGCGCCGTATTCAAGCTTGGGCGATTATTTACTTCACAACACTCCTCGTCAAGGATTCTCGACTCAGTATTCTAGTTGAACCGGAGATCTCTTCAGATCAGGAGGACGAAATTGAAGTATTTGATATGGATACGAGTTCTGGTGAGTTTTGTTCTTTGTATTAGCTTCTTGGCCTTAACTCAGCTTCTATAGCTACACGAGACAGTCTGTAAAAGTTCTGAAAATCAAGGTAAGCTTCGATTCAACTTTCCTGATCGATAAATCGATCATTATCATACCCTGAAGCTGGGAGAAATACCAGTTTCATTTTGTGAGGCTATAAAAAAATTATAAAAGATGCATTTGCATACAGAGGTTCATTTTGTCGGAAGGCTATGAAGAAGGAGTCATATCACAATAGATACTGTTGTTGTTATGATTTATTGAAATGGAAATAAGTGACCATGTATTATATGGAGTAAAAAAGTACCCTTCAGTAATAGATGCCATTATTTTTTCTTTCGAGACACAATATCATCTTAGAGGTCGAGGGGCTATACAGGTTCATAGATGAACGAGCGTTTAGACAAAAACAAGTTTCCGTCACCATCGCGGCTGCATAAAAAGCAAGGCGGATAGTGATAAACAAAGCGGGTTGTCTTTGGCGGTCTCTTTGCTCTACGCGCGGGTGACAAATATCGCACGCTGTCACTCGGAAAATCTCGGTCAAATTAATTAAAAGTGCTTCGTGTTTGCTTCTGACCCACACTTTGCGCTTGGCTAAAAGTCACCTCTCTTCCACAGCCGTATAAACTTTGTTTCTTTATATGCAGTCAAGAAGTGTGAAAATGAATGACCGTAGGTTAATTTCTGATTACGATATTTGCACACTGAGCTCTATAAAATGGACCGGAAATAAAGGCTACTTAAATTTAGTAAGAGGGGTTTGGGAAAGGCTAGAGTATTGGGTTTTTACTCATTGATCACCTAAAACAATCTCCTGAAACATTTTGAATGTTTTAATCGTCAAATTCGTTAACACTGCTCGTTCATCGATGGTGGAGACCAGAAAGATCGTGGGGTCTGTGGGCGAGAGGGCAACAAACCCCTGACCAGGTTGCGTTCTGTTTGTAAATTTTAAAACTATAGGTATGTGCTTTATATATATCGGGATTTATTTTAAGTCCTGAGAGTATTATATGTTTGATTTACTTGCAGGCAGGTATTCTAGAATCACAGCTTGAAGCTGACTCACCTTTTAATTTTACCAGTAAGTGATTCCAGAAAGATGTTGCCTCTCTAAGGCTGTGTTTTCACTAGGTCGATTAACTAGCTGAACATTCTTCCTAGGTGTTTGTTTACAGACCGACATTAGCTAGTTTAACATGACATCTGTTTTTACTGGGAAATTTTAAGCCACTAATAACCGGAAGATTCAAATTACAACTCTACGCAACTTTCAAAAATGAAGGGAAAGGAAGGGCTTTCAATGAGTTCACTAGTACTGACTCTCGCTATATTTTTGCGAAAGAGAAGGAGTTTCGTTTAGAGGATGCGACTAATGTCTCGCTTTCGCTGCTCGGGACTGAGCTTGTCGAGGGTGAAGCATGTGGCATAGGAACTTGGTATGAAAGAACTGCTGGTTGCACGTAATGCGGGAATTCAATTGATTTTGCATGCCGATGCTGTGAAACAGCGTCCAACGGGACCGGAGGAATTGCAAAACGGCGAAAAAATTGGGAAGTATTTTGCAATTCGTCAGCCATGTTTATAAGCATACAAGGTTTTGTTTCGAAAGAACCACGAAGCGAGCGTCTGGAAAATAATTTTGCCTGATTGTTTGGCAGGCATCTGTCACTACACGCTATGCGATTGGCTGCGGTATTCGTCGGGACAAGTTAAACCATCTTGCGAGGTAGTATAACTCTGCGTGAGTTTCCTGTCGTAAAGGCGAGAAAACCCGTTGTTTTTCCCTGTGAAAACAGTTGACATTTTTAATTCGCTAAACACTAGACAAAGTGTTTACACTGTATTTCCGGACTTTTCTGACTTTATCTAGCTAAAATTGTCCTAGTGAAAACACAACCTAAAAGTAAAAACTTTTTGGGCAAAGCTTAAGTACATGGCCTCTGCTATTTGACAAGTTTTTGGAGGATACTGTATCCGTAGACTTAACATTTACTGACCCACTGGAAATTATCAACGGTAAAATCATCACTCTCCCAGTAGAATCTGACTATACGGAATATGTTAAGAAAATTATGCTATTGTCCGGCATGAAATTTCTAGTAATTGAATATTATTATCGAGAAAAAAAAATGTTTTGATTAGACATTGTTCAGACAGGCAGCAAGATCTAAACCCTGTCTTCAATGATATGATTTAGTGTGGCTACATTGGATGTAAATTAGACTGGTGATTGAATAAAGTTTATGTGATGGAATTTGTAATCAGTCTTCAGTTTACTCCAGAATCCTTTAATAATGATTTTAACCTCAGATTTTGTGACTGCTTTGAGCCCAGAGAGAAAATTTTTTTTTTTTTCCTCTTAGGCTGTTTGGGTGATCAGAAATTCCGATTCCACTTGAGACTATGTTCCTTGGGGATAAAAAGTTGGGAATCCTGGCCTGTTCAGCGGGTGATCAGAAATTCTGAATCCTTTCCCGGACTATGTTCCTCGGTGGATCAGAAATACTGAATCTTCTCCTGTGTCCTTTGAAGGATCAGAAATTTTGAATACTTTTGTGTCTTTGTAGGGGATCAGAATTTCTGAATCCTTTTGTGTGTCAATGTAGGGGATCAGAAATTCTGAATCTTTGGGGGATCAGAAATTCTGAATCCTTCGTTGTGTTCTTTGGGGATCAGAAATTCGGAATCGTTCGTTGTATTCTTTGGGGATCAGAAATTCGGAATCCTTTTCTGTGTTGTTTGGGGGATCAGAAATTTTGAATCTCGAGACAAGAAATTCCAAATAGGAATAGGGAATTGCTTGGAAGAATTTTTTGATTCCTTGCAAACAGGGAAAATTTTTATGTGAGTTTTAACACCATTTTAAGATTCAGAGGATATTGTAAAAATCACATTTGGAGTAAAGTGAAAAAAATGGATTTCCGTCTAAGCTCTACGTTTTACTTAAGGTCAAGTTTACACACATTTTCAGAGGAACTTCCCAGTCTGTGACGTAAAAATAGATATTCTCCGAGACAGTTTTCTATTTTACACCGAAGAAGCAGCCATTTTTGAAGTGATTCTTAGTATTTGCTCTGAATTTTATCAAATCGGAACACCACATTTTAGTTTGGAAGGCGTTGGTTGTGATTGTTTTGATTTTAACTTGTTTAATTTCAATGGGTTTGAGAAGAATCATTTTAAAATCTGAAAATCAGATTTAAAATTTTTCAATCCCTTTCTTACATTTTAGCAATCGGTAATTCTTCTTTCATCTCATTTTTACACCTGTCTTTGTTCTTCTGTTTATGTTCTTGTATCGTGCATTGACATACTACTAAAAGAAGTTAACTACAGTGGTGTCGAGTGACAAACCGATTGACAAACGGACGAATGACTGAATTCATGCATGTATGCCATATCATATCATACAGGTTCTAAAACGTTTTGGATGTATTTAAAGTAGTACTATAAGAAAAAAAATTCACTTCTCCTTTTCCTTCAGATTTAAGATCGTGTTTGTTCGACACCTCACTGGCAAAATCTTACGTTTCGAATTTTATCCAAAGGCTGTTTTTGTGCTACTGTACGGCTCTGAATGCTGGAGAATTATTAAGAGGGACATAAACAAAGTCAGTGCTTTTCACAATAGCTGTCTGCGAAGGATCTGCAACATCTTCTGGCCCAACAAAATTTCCAACAATGACCTGTACCAGAAGACTGGGTGCACAAGTATAGATTTTGAATCAAGACACGCCGGCTTAGATGGCTAGGACATGTCTTATGAATGTCACCAGAGTGAATACCCAAGGTTGCCCTAAGGTGGACACCTGCAGGACACCTGCAGTGGAAACTGAACTTAGTGAGATGGGATTATCATGGGGAGAGGCACAGGCTATTGCGAAAGACAAGACCCGGTAGAAAAGCGACATTGTTGCGGCCCCATGCCCCACCGGGGGCAAATAAGGACCAGCTTTTCTTTGAGTGCAAGTTTAGAATTCTCGGGTTCGTCATTGTTTACGGTCAAAACTGACCGATTGGACTTTAGAGGGTTGGATCGCGGATAAGATGACGTCAAAGACTCGCTAACTTAAAATTACAGCGTGTAAACGCAGGTTATCGTACATGCAAAACGCGAGTTAAAGGTCTGAAATCTCGAAAATCCCGTGCTGCATATCAGGGGCGTACACATGCATTGCTTTTTTAAACTAGTGAGTCTTTGATGTCTTCTTATCCTCGATCCAGCTCTCTCAAGATTTTAAAGTAGGAATTTTTTTTTAAAACAGGTGTCTTTTTGAAATGAAGGCTAAAAACTTCGGTCACTTAGTGGTTCAGTTACTAAATGAGATGAAAGGAACCAGCTTACCTCTGAATATTAAGTTGTTTTTCTTTCCTTCCTTTATTTCATTGCTTTGTCATTCAGTGCTTGACATTTGCCTGCAGGGAAATAAAAGAAGTAAATATGTTAAATAGGGTGGAATATCTTGTACCTCACATAAATTAATCGTTATTTATCCGCAAGGGCAAAACATACTTGTAAAACGTCAATAAAGGTCATTTCGGATCTGGTGACTGTCTGGATTTTAGAATGTGAAGCCAAAATTCAAAACAAGAAGAGAGAGAGATAAAAAAAACTCATTCAATTTACAGAGTGAAACAAACCAGACACCATATCTTTTGTGATAAAGACGGACGTCTGGATACAGTTAAAACACCATTGATCAGTTGTGCCTTTGTCCAACCTCTAGATCTTTCCCCACCCTCCGCCCCCTTCCCGAAATTTAAAGACAAAGCAAATTGACTTGACTTGGCCTCAGTTTTACAGGCAGTTGTTAGAATCTGCCCTCTATTTCCCCCTATCCAGATCTTTGAGTTATCTTTATGAAACACAATATTTAAGATTCCAACCTCTCGATGGTATTCTTGTCTTTTCGTTCCTTCTTGCGACTTCTTTTCAGCCAGTCTCTCTTTCCGTTCTGTTTGTTCTCTTTTCTTTCTCAGTTCCGGCCGTAAACACACCCAACATCCTGGACGAAAAAAAGATACATCAATAAATATAGTGATAGTTAAAATGGTTAGAAGTCAGCTAGCAATGCAGTTCTCGGATGTTTCTAGGAGACACGGTGGCTCAGTGGTTTGCGAAGATTGCGAACTTCGAAGATTTTGGAAATTGCCAGAGATTGACAAAACTAAGCTAAGATGTTTCCACTTCAGAGTTTGGGTTTTAAGAATAATGTTAAAATCTA
>JAHPZR010001575.1:42500-45000 GCA_019787425.1 Platygyra sinensis
TGCCATTCAGTGCTTGACATTTGCTTGGAGGGAAATAAGTATTGTGTAAATGGAAGAAAGGTAACATGCTGTTTAACATAAAGAAAACAATCTGCAGTAAGTGAAAACAGCTTGTGCTTGTGCTTTATAACTATTATTCAATGATTTCACGTTGTCGGCGTCACCAAATCGTTTCCCAATGCAAGAGTTGTATTTTAATTATAATATTATCATACATATAGAACATAAACAGTATTACAAAATTGACAAAACTGACCTGTAGCCATACTATCATCGTAGTGTTTGTGCCCACGTCAATCATAACAGCTTTCCTCCAGGTGCCTGTGACATAGCGAGTAGTTTGCCTAATTGAGAAAATAAACAGGACGGTCACAGAGCTAACATTTACTAATAAAAATATTATACCTTGACAGCGATATTGCCAATCTCTCTCAAGAATTTGACGACCAGAAAGGACAGAGTGCTGCCCTATCCTCCATTAAACCTACTAGTGTCCTGAACTGCGAAAATAGTTGTAGCGCTGGTGTACAACAGTTTAGGACAAGTGGGGCGCGAAATAGATTATTAGCAGAAAATTTAGACAAACAAGTATTTTCGATTTCTAAAAAATTATTGAAATATCTTCTGTCAGATTCCCTAAGCTCAGAAAACGACACCTTCTCGCGAACAAAAGCCCCACGCTTAACTTGCAGAGCCAAAAAGCCTTCAGATTGGTAGAAAAAAAACCACTCACCCTTCCTGCTGCTCAAAATTGAGTCCATATGTGCAGCACAAAAGAACGATATTTGTAGTAACTTCCGACTACTGACACTTGGACGCACAGGAATTGGAAAGATATTTGTTTACAAACATCGTTTTTGTTATTTAAATGTTGAAAACGTTGAACAAAAGAACTCTTTGTTTCACCAGCCAATAGTTCTCTGGTTGGCATATTAATAACAACAGGTGACGTCACTGATATCTTTGCTATTGTGGGGAAGAACCACCCATTTGAGGCTTTTTTCATAATTCTGAAAATAATATTTACTTTGCGATGCTCACATTTTCATAACTGTCTGTTGTTCCTTGTGCAGAAATATTTATACATGCCAGGTGTTTCTTCTCGTCACTTGACATTGCACTATGACATGCAGGTTTACCATGTAATATTCTCTGCACCTAAAAATTCTGTGGCGCAAAATCTTTTTAAAGTGGAGTCAAAATTCGTTCCAATCGCAAGCGCCAGCACCGAAAATTCCTTCACACGGAACCAAAATAAAACTGGAAATAAGAGTTTGTTATCAGGAATTTGGAGGTTTTCAACTATTCAAACTCAAAAACGTTAAGGCTCTAGAAAATATTTACTGCAGAATCTGTTCCAGAAAGAAGAGATTTTACGCGCGTAATGTTAGAACCTATCACCCACGATCCCTTGCAAGCATCATTGAAAATCAAGTGTTTGTTGGTCACAACCGAAGACAAATGTAAATCTTCGACAACTTCAATTCCGAGTAAAATAGATTTTCTTACTCCGGCATCCGTATCAAAGGCAACTGTAAATGTCATAAATATAGCTAATTACGTCATAAGAAGGCTCTTCCAAAATGGAAAAAAGAATCCGTAAGTTCTTCGATGTTGACTTCTCGCTAATAACTGCCCTCGTTTGAAGACAATTTCCTGTAAACCAGAACTTCAGACTGTCTTGTTCACCTTGTACAATAAGAAATCTACCACGACGTACCTTTTCCTCAGTATAGTTTCATTGACTGGTATGTTTCTTTGCCTCAGAGGAACTACAGAGCGACGCTAAAATTAGCTTCGTTCGCCATCTCTTTCCTCGTGTGATGGCGAAGTCTTGAATACTAATGTGACAAATGTATCTGCAATTCTAATGAATTCCCTTTTGTTCTCAAATGCCCTTTGCCTTTCTAAATGGACCTTAACACAACTCTGTGTTAAGCATGCCATTTTACTGGGGATAAAACGCGAGATAATTGGGGTTTTGTTTATTCGTTTTTACGACTGCAATAGAATATGTGAAAATTGCTGTTGTAATCTTTAACCTCAAGGCCTGAATCACCTTCCTTTGGAGGGAGCAACATGGCGGACATTGGGGCTGGGTATTGCGATCGAAAATCTCACTAAAAATTGAATGCGTCTTAAGCCGGTTTAATCCAGTTTAAATAAAATTCTCGAAATTTTACAACCAGGGGACTACTAGACCAAATTCTGACTACACTAACACGAGACATTCAAAGTGTAAGTTTATGTAGGATGCGTCAGTCAGATGTTCAATACAGAACTTTGGACGTTACATCTGTTGTTTCTAGGAAATAGAAACATTGCTATTGAAGATAAGAAAAAACACTAAAAAAAACCACCCTTTAGATGTGGCCAAAAAATATGTGGTATTCCTCATCTAATGCAGCAGCACAAGACCCCGCGGAAAAGGTACAACTGATCAATGCACAATATATATATTACTGGATTAACTCTCTCGTACAAAAATTTCAAAAGAAAA
>JAHPZR010001575.1:55000-66248 GCA_019787425.1 Platygyra sinensis
ATATATTATTGACTTCTTCTAACACTGCCTGCATTATGACTTTCTTGTCAATGTCTGCAGCGGTCGTGTCAAGAGGATGAAACTTTTTGTTCGTAAATTTGCATTTTAACTACCCTTTCAATTTTGCGGCGTTTTTCCGAATTGAGAACAGTTTAACCCAAATGGACTGCATTTCGTTTCAAGATAAGACTGGCAATAGTATTTTTGAATTTTACGAGTGAGGTTACGATAGAAAATCTTTGTTTGGTGTGCCGTGAGAGCAAGGATAGCAAAACAATAAGATAGCACCATCCAGACAGTTACTATTATGCGGAACAGATTTCAAAATTTGAATATTTTTTCACACTTATATTATTTGTTAAGCCTCCTGGTTTGTTAGCGACGAATCAGACTTTCTTACAAAGGGAAAAACATATTGAATAATTAATTAGGTTTAAAAATGACAAACGTGATAGTTTAACCGAGAGAAAAGCGACAATTAGGTTAAAAGAAACTGAACATCTCGCATATTCATTATTTTAAGGTAGGTAATCGATCACGATTCTGAAAGAGAAGATGAGCAATGCCAAGAAAAGGGACGAGTAGGAGGAGTTGAGGGAACATTTCCGTGATCAGGTTGTTAGGACACGCAACTCGACCCATATTTTTGAAAATTTATCTTGTGAAAATGGAGCGGCTTGGTCAGCAAAACTTCAATAACTCAGGTACAATAGAAGGTTTGTAGTTAAAAAACTTCGCCTCTCTGGTTATTGTTGGGTACGCGTTCGGGATTAGTTCATCATACACTTGCTAGTGTTACAAACAACAAAATTGTAATTAATGCTACCGACAGTTTCTGTAGGTGACGTTAGTGGCAGTTGTGTAATTATTAGTTTTAACAAGATATTTGGAATCTGTTTCCGTGGGGGATAAGATAAAAAAAAATTAAAAGGAAATATCGCATGTTTCGAAACAAGATGCGTTACGTTTGCCACGTACGGAAACATAAGGTGATTTATGAGTCATCTAAGGTATTCTTTACAGTATGCTGCAATTCAGTAATTACACTGCTGATAAAGGAAAACATCCTCGTGTTCCTCCATTTCGATTCCATTTGTCATTTGAAGAAAATAACTGGAGATGTAAGGACAACCGTGATCGTGGCCAAGGTTAGCCGCTTTTACTTACAGATTGCGAAAGCAAGGATGTTGAATGGTTGCTATATAACTTGAGCATTCTTTAGTCAGTTAAATAAGAACACATCTTTCACGTTTAGGGTACTTTGATTCTCAACGCCTGGAAAATTAAAATTCTATATGGCTTTAAAAGACCGCGCTACAATGAGGTAAAAGTTTCTTTTACATGTCGCTTCGCTTCATAACGCCGATTGTTTGATTATACGGTACAATTTAATGGTTATGAACAAAGCTCAAGCGACGTTCGCATGTTCAGTGCTTATTATATTTAAACAACGAAATTAAATTTCAGTCTGCACTGAAAAGCACCTTAGTTGGTTGGTTATCTTTGATATGTCTTAAGCAATACAAAATCTATACTCCAATTTTGGGAAACATTTTTTCATTCATGAACAAGCGAAAACTAGCTTTGCATCCCTAGTTTGCAGTTTCTCTCTGCTTTGCATTCTGGGTGGTTGCGACTTTCTTTGCATGTAATTCATATGAACAAATACGTATGTCCCGAAGCGCAATAAATGAATAAATAAATAAATAGATATGCACCCTGCATTCGCAACTATATTTTTGGCGAAGAAAAGACCATCGCATATCAATGGTATCCACGGTGTGCTTGAAGTAACGTGATAAATTCAAAATTAGGGCAAAAATTGTCGCGTTGCAAGGCTACAGGCTCTCTTAACCAACTATTAGCGCTTCAGTTTGTTTGACAGCAAAACAACTTGCGATGTCTTATTTCAATTTTGTGAGATGTAATTGAAATTTTAACAGGTCGTTGAATTATTCAGACAAGTCTGCGTTGAGATTTTGTTTTTGAACACCATTCGATAGCTCCATCTGGAAAGAGTGTCTGTCGCCTGAACAGCTGGAAGGTTTGTTTTCAAAAGACATAGAGGAAATTGTGAAAACAAGGTTAGAAATGCTAAAGACAGAAAAAGGAATGAGAATGTTGTAGTTTAAGTGAAGCGCTCTTTACCGAGTTTAATATGTCTCCAACTTTTTCATTCAAACAAAAGTCAGCCTCGCCGCTCGATTTACCATGCAACAGTTAGCAGATATGTGATATAGTTTTCATATAAACAAAAAACGCTCCCATAGATTAATTTATCAGGTCAAATTTAGTAAATAAGCGAAGATTCATTACAATCCGTTGCAGACTCCTGAGACCACAAACATCACAAAGAAATGTACGCCAGGGTAAAGCGCTTGGCCCTTGACTCAATTTGTTAAAAGTTTAAGACAAATTGTTGATGTATTGCGTGAAATCATCGCATTCATCGTTTAGAATCGTGGCTTGCTGTATTGCCATTGAATACCGCCAATTTACGCCATTTTAATTCACAAGTTTATTCAAAGAAAAAATATTTTGGCACTCGCTTAGAATAGTCTACCTTCGGGAACTTGTGACGTCCGAGACCAATGTGACAGTATCCCAGAGCGGGGAGCCTGTATTTTTCGGACCTCGATTGAGATATCAAAGGCGATTCATGGAATTGAATGTGCAGTGGTCTTGTTCAAGTCGGTTCAGCTGCATAAAAGTATAATTAGCTCTTATTTTCCTTCTTTCACCTGAGACAAGCTATAGAAAAATATTCTTCTTCTACCCTCTCGTGCCTTTGTTATCATTTTCATTATCAGTTTCTTTTTACATTTTGTACGTCAATCCGAGTTCCATGTTCCCATCAACACATAGTTTTCAGTTCAGGTAGGGTAATTAATCCCTCCGCTAAATCCTTGTTTTGCCACCCTTTTTCTTGTTTTTCGAGTGTGAAAAAAATTGTATAGTAAAAATGAGTGATTTGAGAACAAAATGATTCGGAGTGTCGATTGAGACAACAATGCCAAGTAAAGCATTTCGTTAGCTTGACACTTGTGCAGAGTTCGATTATTGGGCGTCTCGCGTCGTTGTTGAATGAGTAAGTACAGTTAGGCAAGGGAAATGAAAAATACTGAGTGTTGCTTTCGTATGTCCTACATAGTGGTGAATAGATGAGAACTGTTAAGGCCAAGTTTGAGGGCTAGTTAAAGATCAATCAATCAATTAGTCAATTAATTAATCAATCAATCAATCAATCAATCAATCAATCAATCAATCAATCAATCAGTCAGTCAGTCAATCAATCAATCAATCAATCAATGAAAGATTCTCTCGTCTAGAGCATTTCCAATTTCACTAGACGAGGTAAACATCGACGACTTCATACTGAGACCCATTTCTAAATTTTGTGATTCACGAGTTTAAACAAAATATATTCCCCTCATATATGTATGCCTTTATCTGGAAATCATGCAAAATGATATAATTTTTCTCTTTCGTGTCGTGAAGTGAGATATTTTGTGGGGCTAAATTGATTGATGGATTGATTTTGTTCGATTGATTGATTAGTTGACTGACTGAATGACTGGCTAGATGATTGATTGATTGATTCTTATATTGATTGACTGATATATTGATTGATTGATTGATTGATTGACTGTTTGACTGACTGTCTGTCTGACTGACTGACTGACTTACTGACTGGATGGCTGGCTGATGTATTGATGTATTGATGTATTGATGTATTGATTTATTTATTGATCGATTGATTGTTTGTTTGATTGAAAAAGGATAAAACATGGATATTATTATGGATTTCCCCAAACAATTTAATGTTTCGAAAAAGAGAGAATTTGTTTGATGCTCTATAGAAAAAAGAAAGACAGCTTGCACGGCAACTAAAGCAGCGGTAACTGCACTATGTGCCACTTATATAAATACTGGATGATCACGAAACAATTTATGTTGAGTTTCAGACGTCCACATTTCAAATTCCAGTACTAAGAAATAACTAGCAGGACTGGCACAAAATAAAAAAATATTTTGTGCCTCTTAAAAGAGGCCCTGCGCCTAAGAAACGACCGATCACTTACGGCCAAAGAATAAAATCGGCGAGTTTTATCTTTCAAATAGAGGTTACCGAATACTATTTAAAAATGAGTTTCTGTTGTTTCAGTTTCGCTTTAAACCAAAACTATCGAGCTGCAAACTTTCTCCGCCTGATAGCAGCAAAATCAGGCCGAAAATAAGCCCCCACAAAAAACGGTTCAGAAATCACTATCGCGACCCAGATCAATGACAGAACTACACAGTGATCATAAAGAAAATGGCCTTTTAATGATATGCAATATCTTATTAGACGTTTAATTTTATTGTGTAGTATCGCTGATTATTATATAGACAAGAGTGTTTTACTGGAAAATACATGCACCACCCGTAAAATTCATACGAAACTACATCCGGGATTCGAGTGGCGTATTTTCCATATCTTCACTGGTGAAGATCATCGATGATTTCACTGATATTTTTGCCAATCTTCGGAAATTTTTGGAAAATGTTCGGGAACGTTCGTCTGGCCTTCGGAACAATTTTGGAAAATCTTCGGAAATCTTCGGAAAGTGGTCGGAAATTTTCAAAAAATCGTCAAAAATGAAAGGAAACATTACGCGTCAGCTCGAAGATATGAATTTTATGTTCTCGTGACAAGAACAATATCTCACGAGTGATCGCAGCGTACGAGTGAGATATTATTCTTGCCACGAGAACATGAAATTCATATCTTCTCGCCACCGTGTAATATCCTCTAAATATTTTTACGAGTAGAAGGGCGAAGTACTGAGAAAGGAAGATGAAAAATACGCAGAAAAGGAAAATAACTCGAAATTACCACCTGCTAACGGAAGTTGAATCTGTAAAATGTCGTCGCGTGACAGCGGCCATTGACGTCATTTGTCGAAACAGCAGCGGAATCCCAAAGAATGCACAAACTTACTCCTGGCCAGAAAGCGTTTAGTGGAACAGTGTTATTTTATTTTTCACAAATGATGGTGACTCAAAGAGAAAAACTTCCCCAAAGCCCGCACCGTTTTTGGCCGCCGTGTGATCTGAGTTATGGGGTCACGCGTGGACGCTTCTAGCCAGCAGTCTATTGAAAAACTTTGACCTAATCTTTTTGTGGTTACTGGGTTGTAGCCAGTCGCCATTATGTCATCACATGTGTCGTAAATAAGTAAGTAAGATAGCACATGTCTTTCCGGATCTCACGAAGCGAGGCCGAAAATACTTCGAGATTCACACCTTTAAAACGCGAATTTTAATAATGCTAACTACTATTACTGTTTAAAATTGGTTCCGTTTAATTTAATATTTTAATCTGTTACGTAGCGTCACCGGGAGCATTACGAATTACTACGATCCCTAGCTGCTGACCGCGGACTCGGTTTCCCATGCTCTTGCGACATGATGTGACATTGTTTGGATGATCAGGTGCTTAGGGCAATGTTTTCTCAGTTTTCTCTACCTTTCTTTGTCGTATAACCAGGCACAGCTCTCATCGATTGTGCCAAAGTACTTTTCTCAAAGAATCTTGAAGAATTTTGAATGATACTAGATACCCGGGGAGGGAGGGGCCATGATTTTGAAATTTATGATGAAAATTGCCCAGGAAGGTTCTCAAATAATTCTTGCATGCAGATAACAACCTTATCGACATTAACGTATTGAATTGAGTCTTCTTTTGGATTTGAAGAAGTATTCAAATGAACAATGACTTAAAAAGTGTGATAATGCATTTTTACTCTGTTCGCTGACTTCCCAATCAGTCAAACGTGAATTCATCAGTATCTATAAATATTTCCATGTTTTGGTAACAGTGATGAAAAATAACGAAAACATTAGTGTTGTACAAGCTAATGTTGATGAATTTGTATTTCTGAAGTATCCATACTTCCCCTGCAAGTTGGCAGGCTATTTCAACTGTGAATGTACCATTGGGAAGCATTGTATATTTTCTGGAAATTCAAAATCTTATTTAAGGATTAAACTTTACCAAAAGAAGGCTGTGAGAATGCCAAATCACGTCAAACAACTTCTGCTGAGGAGACAAATGAACCTGATAGGTTGTTCTTGGAAGACTTAACACATTTATACAAGTGTGGGCGGTAGGTGTAAAACCTGCATGCACTATGGGTTCTTCTTGGCAGTGGAGTCTGCACCGCTTTCTTGTCACAGATCTGGCCCCTGGTCAGAAGAAACTTGGACACTTCGGATGAAATCTTGAACCCTTGTGATGATCGGAATGTCAAATTCTATTGATATTTCAAATCCTAGGAAAAGTTCTTCAGATGCACCTGTGACAAATTCTAGAAAGTGGCATAACTCAAGTTTCCTACTGCCACATGACCATCGGCCATTCGCAACTTCTCTTACATATCTTACAAACAACATATAGACCTTGCTCTCATATCTGATCGCATTGCCTCTTTCTTCTGAAAAGTTCGGTTTCAGTATTTTCAGAGGCCTTGGGACAGCTATCCTGAGTTGCGAGCCTGGTCTCAGTAAATAAATGAGTGTGAGAAGTTGCTGAAGAGCTGATAACGTGCCCTGATAACTTACACGTGAATCAAGGGTTTTGTTTGTTGAGAGAATCTCTCTTTGAATGCAGGCATTTGATCATTCGGTAACATTGCCACTACAATCATGATACCAACATAAAAGTTAACTTGTGAAAGGTGTTGCCTCAGTCCTATTAACCAATTTGATCCAGTCCTTGCGTGGCCCTCCAAGGTAAATGTGTAGTCATCAATAAATTTCAGTTTACTGAAGGTTGTTTCAAGAACTTTGTCCGTGTCAATAGTAATAAAAGTTTTTTCGCCATCACATGTTTGTTCGTTTCTTCACAAGAGGTCATATCAAGCTGTCTTCCTTTAACAATCCTTTTTTGAAGGAACTTTAATACTTCTACAGGGTCTTGAAGATTTTGGCTTTTAGCATTGCTGATTACCTCATTAATGTCAAATGGACATTGAATGGGATGTCCTTCTATGTTTGAAGCTGCAGCAGTATTTGCAAGATTAACGTTTCCTTCAGTTGTGCTAACACTGCCAATGTTGCTTGCACCAATGGGGTCCAATATTGTTCCTGTCATGTTGGTAGATGATGGTATGATGATAGACCAAGTCACTCTAGTTGATGAACTGCTGCTAGACAATGTTGTGTTCATCGTGGTGGATATACTGGTGGCTACTAAACTATTTTTAGGGGAGGGCGCGGTGACCTTCTTGTTAAAGCGCTCGACTCCGGAACGAGCGGTCCGGGTTTGAGCCCTAGCCGGGGCCATTGTGTTGTGTTTTGGGGGCTTTACTCTCACGGTGCCTCTCTCCACCCAGGTGTATAAATGGGTACCGGCGAACGTAATGCTGGGGGTAACCCTGCGATGGACTAGCATCCCATCCAGGTGGGAGTAGAAATACTCTTTGTCGTTTCATGCTATACTAACCGGGATAAGCTCCTGCCTGAAGGGCCACAATTGGCTCGTGTGCAGACTTTACCTTTTACTGAACTAGTTTCAGTTTGGTTTTCTGGTATGTTGAAAATTGAGTAATGGAGCATATCATCACTTTCATCAGGTAGCTCAGCAAGTAACCTTATGTAAATATATCCTGTTGGGGCTATTGATTTTAGTAAACGCTTTGAGTCTATCTTCCTACCAATGGGGATGTTTGGCTCTACTAGCGTTTCAGAACTGTTCTTCATTATTTCATAGCAGAGTGCTTCCATCTAATTGCCTTCAACAACGCTGCCAACTCTCTCTCTAGCTCTTTAGCAAACTATTCTCTATAACCTTCAAAACCTGAGATTACTCGTTTCGATTTCTCGGGTTCGATATTTTCTGCTTTAGAAGGAACTCTATCATGCTCATATTCAATACCAATTACATCTTTTGACACAGTTACTTGCGTGGTCGTCCAGCGGAACGCCGAGAAGGATACGGCGGAGGGCATTTCGACCTTAAAACTGCGCATGCAGTTGGAAATCTGCGGTGAAGTTCATCGACGGCGTTTTCTGACGCGAACTGCATGAGTTATTTGGAGCTGGAACATGAGCAGGGTTTGATCTTCCCACAACATTTGAAAGCTGAGTTATAGTTTCGATTGCACGTTCTGTAATTCTGATAATTTCAAAATCGTTCCACGTGGAGCCCCATAGATCAGCCGCCATATTCAACAAGGGTGAAATTAATTCAAGACTTAAAGAAGTGAAAAAGTAAGATCTAAAATACTTAACATAATTCGAAGAGTAGATTTATTTATTTAAAAATTAACTATACGAAAAGTTTTATGTATTTGTTTCAGTAAAAGTAATTAATGTAAATTGGACTAGAACGGGCCCCATATCATAAAGATAATTAATTTCGGGGTCGTCAGTTCACCATCGTTTAAGCTTAATGGGATAAGACTTTAAGTATCTCTCAAGGATATCATTGCCTTTGTGAAAAGCTTTTATGTGGCTCGAGTAATTGAGGTCGCCGTCCTATACAAAAAAAAACATTTTGTGTTTGGCGACACTGTGACGACGGGACTAGCGAATCACAATACATGCTGCCCACATTAAAAACATTTGGAGACTAGCTGAGGCTGAATTCATCATTAATAGGAACAACATAAAACTATTTCACTTCAAGATTTCTGGCGATAGAAAGATTGGTTTTGTTTTATTTATATTTCACGTGTTTGTTTGGATTCCACCACAGTTTGGACAAATGAAGGCTGTCACGCGACCCCTGGCGACAACATTTACAAGATTCAACTCTCCTAGCAGATGGTAATTTCGGGTTATTTTTTTTTCTGCGTATCTTTCAGCTTCCTTTTGCTTTTAATCCTACATACTTCTATTTAGGATGGATTTGAGCGGCTAGCAAAGTTTAAAGTGGCTCTTACCACGCTATCCACGGCCATACTGGCATAAGAGAAGTGTTTCGCCGAAGTTGCAGCATAAAGTATAAATCAGGTAATGAACGGTCTTTACAACGTCGATATTCTTTGGCCGAAAAATGTTTTTCCAGAAACGTGATGTACATCCCTTTAATATCTGATTCATCACTGTGATTGCTTTCAACAGCGTTGAACTTTCGAGAAATTATTATTTTAAAATCAGCTCCAACGCTCCAACTAATTTAGTACAATATTTGAAACTTTATTTTTTTATTCGCTTCTGCAGTTTTTCGTTGCTTATCGAATGATATTGCATTAAAAGGCCTTTTTTCATCACTGTGTAGTTCTCTCACTATTCTGCGTTGCGATAGTGATTTGAGAAATGTTTTTTTTTTTTTTGCGGGGGCTTATTTTCGGCCTGATTTTGCTGCTATCAGACGGAAATGGTTCGCGGCTCGATAGTTTTGGTTTAAAGCAAAACTGAAACAAAAAAAAAATCATTTTTAAATAATATTCGGTAACCTCTACTTGGGAGCTGAAATTCGGCCGATTTTATTTTTTAGCCGGAAATAATCGGTCGTTTCTTAGCTGTTGGACGAGCTTGAGCAACATATCATGATTGTCAGTGTCGAGCAGATATTTTGCGACAGCCGAGTTCAATAATTATTTTATCGTTCGTTTGTTCGTTTGTTTTCATATTTCAATAACTCTCTGACGTCGGGCTCTCGGCCAATTAAAAGGAAGAAAACGTACATCGAATGACAATTTCAAATAGTATATTTATTTTTAACGAGATATCATTTCTCAACTCTAGCACAAAGAATATGCTAGGTGGAATGCCGAAAATAGTAACGAATTAGTAATAGAATAGCTATGTGCACAACTCAGTGAGTCAAATTTTTTTTTGTCTGTATTTCAGTTAAATTCGTGAATAAGTAAATATTTAAAGAATGGGAAGAAACAAAGGCGTCGAATTCCTGCGGAAGTGCTGGCGATTTGACGTCAGTACACCCACTGGCCGTCGTATACAGTCACTGAAGATCATTGGCGTGGCCATGATAGCTGTGCTTGGGCTCCTTATCTTCGTTCTTGAGGATGTCCTGCAGGCGAAAAAAAACATCGATACAGCAAACAACCTGGAGAAAAACCTTGAATTAAATTTTCATGTGGCAAATTTAATTCATAACTTGCAAATCGAGCGTGGCGTTACAGTGCTGTGTTTGGGTTCCAAAGGAAAGGCAGACCAAGAAAAAGTTTTTGAAAAATTGAAAAATGCTCGTCTTAACACTAACAAGGTTCTGAAGCTGGATCAAAAGGAATGGCCCTTTGACGCAGAAACAAAACAGGAATTTCTTCGAAGTCCAGACCATTTCCTGAATCATTTGGAAACGCACAGATCAAAAGTTGGAGAAAAATGTGAAAACGCCAGTAAAGAAGAGGAGCAAATTAAGTTTTATACCGATCCTATTAATATGATTTTGGATTGGCTCTTTGCTTCGATTAAAAATCAATCAGAGGTCATTTATGTGGACTTGGTTGGGTACTACATGTTCCTCGCTGGTAAAGATAAAATCGGAATAGAGCGAGCGCTGGGAGGGTCTTTCTTCGCAAAAGGACATTTTAACAGTACGAGCTTCCTAGTGTGGTTCGGTAATCAGAGCGCTCTGGGAAAAGAGTTCTTAGAGTCAAGCGGAAAACTGATGCCTGCGATCAAAAAAAGTTTAAACGAAGAACTTAACACAACGGTGCAGCAGACGATCGAAAAAAAGCGAGAAGTAATTATCGCAAACAAACCTGCAAATGCATCGGTAATAAATGGGGAGCGCTGGTTTGACATCATGACCATTTATCTAAACAGCCTAAAATATGTACAAGAAAATGCAGGAGAATCCCTCCGTGAGCGCCTTGGAGATCAAAAAGATAAGAACAAATCAGACTTAGCCAAAAGGCTGGCATTTCTGATGTTTACTCTCCTATTGGTGCCCTTCCTTGTTATTTCCGTGTACCGCATGACGGGTTCCATACAAAAGTACGCCTTCAAGCTTGGACAGACAACTTTAGAATTACAAGAAGAGAAAAGGAGAGCCGACACCCTGCTTTACCAAATGTTTCCTCATTCAGTTGCCGAGATGCTGAAGAAGAAGCAGCAGGTTCCAGCCGAGCATTTCAGAAGTGTCACGATTTTTTTCAGTGACATCGTAAACTTCACAGAGATGTGTAGTGTGATGACACCTTTGCAGGTGAGGACGGGTATCTTGATATTTTTCTGCATGAAAAATGATGTGTAAGTCTGAGTACTTGGGTTAGCTGCCACCCATAAAATAACT
>JAHPZR010001578.1:0-7500 GCA_019787425.1 Platygyra sinensis
AACTTCATAAGGAGATGAATGTGTTTGATTTGTATTAAAAAGAAAATTAGAAAACTACTGAGAGTGCAACTTCAACAAGTTAATAATATATGTCTAAAACTCTTTTTGATGCGTTAAACGACGCAAGCAAATATCAAACTTAATACTCAAGAGATGTGATTGTAAGGTTTTACAGTAATTAAATGAGAAGAAATGTCTCCTATAATATGACCGGGATAGGGAATGGATTGTATTGTATTTACAGATCTTTCAACACAAAATTATATCTATCCTTTTCAAAATCTCAGCTTCGGCTTTATTCTTAAAATATTCTTAAAATTTCGCAAATTTCAGGCTCGATATTCTTATAAAATTTATTCTCATAAAAAAAAAGAGTGTATTTGGAGTCTTATAGCAGCAGGGCAAGTAAATCAACCCCCCCCCCCCCCCCACTCCCCCTCTTAGCTCAAGGTCTGGATCCGCCCCGGCTTTTATTTCAAAATGCGCCAATGCTTGCAGATTTGTTCATCTTGTGACAGAAAAAAAAACTGTGCTGTGCCGCCTTAATTTCGTGATTTAATCATTTGCTGTTTTTGCTTCCTAAATAAAATATATTTGAGACCATTTTAAATAAAACCAAATGCCATGTGAAATGAGTACTCTCGAGGTGCCTCTCTCCACTCAGGTGTATAAATGGGTACCGGCGAATTTAATGCATGGGGTAACCCTGCGATGGACTAGCATCCCATCCAGGGGAGAGTAGAAATACTCCCAGTCGCTTCATGCTACAGAAACCGGGATAAGCTCCGGCCTGGTGGGCCACAGTTGGCTCGCATGCAGACTTCTACCTTTTTTTATCTTGTGAAATACGGCGTTACCCTTGTAATGTGAAACCGGGAGAAAGTAACATAACGGCATAACATGTGACCTCTCACACCGCAAAGGTCATTCGACTTGTTTATTCAGTGAACGGGAACTGAGTTATTTACCCATAAGTGGACATGAACTATACAGATATGAGAGACTGATTTGCTTCCTTTTGAAGTGTGTATTCTCATATTTTTAAAGGACTCTCGACTAAGCAATACGATGAAAAGATACGATGAAAAGATCCACACCTGCGTTTGCGACAGCAAATGTAAACATTGTCGACCTTGTCGAATTTTATGGCCGTTTATGCTCGCTGTGTTACTGGAAATATTTTAAGAACAACTCAAAAGGACACTGGGAAGTTTAAATAATTTCTATAGCGCCAGAAGGAGCGTAAGTGACGGTGAGTCGTTGTTTCCTGTTTTAAACCGTTGACTTCCAAAGAGCAACCTCGTGATTTGTTTAAAGTTGAACTCGCTTACATGCTGTAACATTTTATTTTACTGACGGGGAACATTTTAATTCCCAGAGCTATAACTTTTCTGGTGAAAAAACCAATAACCAAGGTTTCCCAAAATATAAATATTTTGACCAAATGATATATACCAGTGGCCATTTATCCTAGTCGAAGTTGGCCCTTATTTGTTCCTTGCCAAGTGACACAAATGGCGGCTGTACAAATACCCTTCGTTAAAAAGCTGTAAACAAAACTTCAAGAAACTTACTACACGATTTTAAAGTATAAGAATGAAATAACAATTGTGCCTAGTTTCGTTTTCATAGGACTTTTTTTACACCCCTGATGTTTGCGTAAAGAAGCGTGAAATTTGAAGATTTTAAGTTGCGAAAACCGCCATTATATGCAAATTTCGAACTTTCTTAAATTTTGGCCGCAAAAAAAATCGTTAGCACTTTAAACTATTTGTCCTTGAATAAGTTCACCCAAAGGTATGTTTTGGCGAAATAAAAGAAAAATCGATTTTTCGCCGGTGTCTTCCGATTCTCGACATTCTCAGAAAATCACTCTTAAGACTTGAGATTGGGTCGTTTAGAGGCAATAAAATCAGCATGTACTTTGCTCACAAGAGATACCAAACAGCAGCTATCCAATGGCAAGGGCAAGCGCTGACCTGCAGATGTAACAGAGGTCCACAGAATGTTACGCTGATGTAACTGAGCTTCTGGCTTTGCTGAAGGTGCAGGGATGGTAATAGCAGGTAATCCAAACAAAAGAGTAGATAATGATGGCTGATCAGAAGCAACTGGAGCCGAGGTAGAGGCTTGGTTTTCAGATCCTGCAAGATTTGGAGAGGAAGGATTATTTCTCTTGACACTGGGATTCATATTTCTCCAAACGAGTAGATAGGACTACGAGCTGTTGCCTCAAAGAATCAACCTCATTAGATGTAATGCTACGCGCTGTACTTGATGGATGATTTTTCGGATGTTTGATGGCTTTACAACCCCTTTTATTGCAGAATTGGCACTGGTCTTTCCGGCCGTGCTTGCATTTGTTGCCATCTTCTTCGCAGTTGGATTTAGGAAAACGATTGTAATTTTTGCAGATTTCGGGTTGCTTGGAATTATCTTTCCGATTCTTAGGACAGTATCGTGAGAGATTTGTTTTGCCACAAGTGTAACAAGCCCTTTGTTGTCGTTGAGGGTGGTGATTTGGCAATTGAGGTTTTACAGCTGTAGTCGAAGAAATAAACGCATTCGGTGTCACTTTCCATTCATCCAGCGACTTACTTGCATTCAAAGAAGTGGGCGGAGTTTGAAATGACAACTCAACACGACGAGCCTCGAGAGTCTTATCGAGTGTTTCAAATTCCGATGCTTTCACAACCAGCTGCTGAGCAATTTTGGGACTGACTTCAGAAATAAACTGTGAAATAACAAAGGTGGGACAATCTTTCGCAATCTTTTCGCCAAGTTTCTCCAGCTGATGCAATAGCTTCTTATATTTGAACGCAAACTGTTCCACTGATTCACCACGCGCTTGTTGAATTGCACTTAACTCGGCTGTTAATCGGCGGCATTTGTCTTCTTTGGATTCGCCGAATTCTGCATGTAACCTTTCGATACAAATATTAAGCTTTTCCTCTGCCACTTTCCCTCCATAGCCTTCGGTAGTTTTAGCGATTGACAACACAGATCTTGGCCAATCTCCAACACACTGTTGTTCCAGAAGCGACAAGCTTGTTTTGGTAGGAAGATGCGATGTCTGCTGAGTGAATCGCTCAAGGAATTCTGAAATGTCGTCTTGTACCACACTATCTCGACGAAAGGATGGAAGCTGCATTGAAGGCATGCGAAGGCCTTGTGTATTTTCCGGATTAGGCGCTCCGGGAACCGCTTAGGCCTTTTCACCGATGGTTTGAGTAACATGGTTAGCATTAGTGGTTAAATCTTTAACAACAGCGACGAGTCCAGCCACGACTCCTTCTAGTTCTGCTATTGTTGTTCCCATATTGAAGGCAATTTGGGCTCTCCGCCACTTGTAGTCGTTTCGCAGGGGACTGAATAACAATCAAGAGTCAAGGATGTTCAAACTCAAACAGAACTTTATACGTAAACAGCGGGAAGACAACAGTGATTACAAAAGTGCTGATATTCGGTTTGCTTGCTCTCGTGTCCTCCCATGTCACGTGACATTCCCATGACTCCACTACAAGATGAAGTCTTCTTCGTATTCACTTTTATAATTTGTTTACCTCACTTGTCAGTGACGTCATTCCTCAAAGGTGCTTCCCCTCCTATAAAAAATCCTGGATCCGCCCCTGTTAACATTGATGGATATAGAAGCCTTTTCCATGCAATGTATGCATGGACTAAGATTTATAAACAATTGTCCCTTTGTAATAGTTTGATAGGAATCCTTGGTTTTCCAAGTGAGAAACAAAAGACTTATTGTTGATTGGGAATTTTTAGTACAATACGATTAGAAGCCTGGGATTAGGTACGGTGAGGCTCTTCACATAAATGGACACCTTATTTCAAGGTGGAGGTAATTGAATAAAAGGATTTGGATTTCTTGAGCTCAAGAGCATAGAAGAGAATGAAGAACTGCCATTTAAAAATTAAAAGACCTTCAAGGATGCAAATCTTGTTGCTGGTTTAGGGGCACTTTTAAAAACGTATCTTTATCTTCTAATGCTGTTTTAATAAATTTTTTTCTGTACATAGTTCGCCCAGTTGTTGAGTTGTTAGGACCAATTAAGCCCTTGCAAGAAGGAGATAGTGCCAACCTGACATGCAAAATTATTGAAGGTTTACCAGAAGCACGACTATCCTTTTTTAAAAACGGAAACCTGTCTAAGGAGATGACATCATCTGTGCTTTTAACAAATGTTACAGACAGTGACGAGGGAATGTACATCTGTAAAGCACAAAATGCTGGTGGTTATTTCACTGACAGCAAACATATAAGAGTTAAAAGTAAGTTAATAATAATTGTGAATTTAAAATACCAGCCATCAAGAGCATGATATAGGTTCATTTTGCTGATGCCAAAGAATTAAAATCTTACTCCCTAATGAAACAATTGTGCAGTGCTTTTTGTTAGGTTCATAAGTAGCCAATTTCATTTCCCTAAGGTTGGCTGCTTTGTATAGCTTTGACTGTATAGCTCAAAACTACTCTTCTATATACATGTATATTGCTGTTCAAGTTACTTTCATACAATACAAACAAAAGTGTTAACCATGACAAACCGCATACAATATTAATGTATTTATGAGCCATGTTGACCTCATCTTACTCTATAGTTATGTTCATTCATTGTGCCCTTTTGAATTTAAGTGAGTTAGTAGAGTGCGTATGCATATGATGTCACAACCACCATGTTGGTGTCCCTAAAGAATGAAACGTTAGCCATGTTGGTGTCCCAGGGTTGAACTCTTTTGTAAGGCAAAAACTTTCTTTTGTTTCATTACACAAATACACTGTATGGTGGCTGGTCACAGGAGTGCATTTACGCTCTATATTTATTTGTTCTTCAAAATGAACATAAAGGATTGGAAATTACATGTGCATATAAAAGCAACAAATTCACTCTTAAATTCTTTTGCTTTTCAAGCTCCACCTCAACTGAATCCTGAACTGAGGAATCAGTCTGTTGCATTTAACGCCACTCTTAATTTGATGTGCATTGTGAGAGGTGATCATCCACTTGAGATCAACTGGACTAAGAATGGCATGGATCTTGGAAATAGAGACAATAACACATACACTGTTTTTCAAGTGACTTTAGACCACTCAGGCTTCTATGGATGTACAGCCAAAAACTGGGCAGGAAAGGCACATGCTTTTTTCTGGATTGATGTGACAGGTAAAGCACTCAGTTGTGAATCAGAGTATTACAGACATGGTTTTCTATTAGTCACTGAACAGGAGTAATAGAAATTTTGGTTCAGGTATTTAAATTTGGCACCTTTCCAATCAAGAGCATCAATAGCTTTGTAACATTTTTACCTTTTGTTGGGAATTTAACGTTTTAAACCTGTAACTCGCACCAATCAAGACTATTAAGAGAGAATGTCCACTAAGACCGAGCGAAATTGAAAATACGTGGCATATGATAAAAAATCGAATTCCTTCATATTTCGTCCACAGTTAGCATATGGTATGGTAAGGAACGTGATGGTATTTTTTCTTTCGAATATTAATTCAAAATCCGTAAAATAACCATTTTCCGTCACTATCTCGCAAGCAGCCAGAATTCGCCTTTTCAAGCCTCGTCAATCGGCCTTAAAAATGTATCTGTTTTCACTCCGCATCGCTAAAAAACCGCAATACAAGTCTAGAATCGTGTTTACCTTGGATTAATAAGTAATTTGAACTAAACTGTAAAGTTCTAGCTTGACCTTTGAGGTCACCGGAATTAATTAAAAACAGGCAAAATCTCACCGACCTAAATTTCTCAAAATGGCGAGAGTTTTCAAGAGCAAATAAACTGTCCCGGTAAAACAGTAAAGCAACAAAAATATGTATTTCTAGAAAGTAGAAAGAACAGGCTTTAAAATGGTATCAGACTTATTGTCGGCAAGTTCGCAATCGTTAAACACTGGCGCTTTTAAAAAATAGCATTATGACAACACTCGAGCTGTCAAAACGATAAACACCTCACCAAGTGTAACTTTACGCATTTGACAAGGGAATCTGAAATGTGGTTTATTCAAGCCCTGCGAATAGTATTTCATGAAAATGTAGTACCTGAAGAAGTCCTTGAGATAAGATGTTCTTGGTTTCTTGGTGTTTTTGAGGGATTATCTTGCCTAAAATCCAATTTTAGCAAACACGCGAAGCAGGAGTATCGCGTTTCAGCTTCATGGTGTTTGTTCTTGGGAATGTATCGTCTCAACAAGTAACGTTTCTATCCCAGTAAAAGTAGTTGTAATGTTTCATTTTGGCATAGAGCTTAGAAATGTTCTTCTATTCATGGTTATCCGCTGTCATTTCCTGTCATGCAATAAACCTCAAAATTTGGCACGTGTGGTCCGTGATGTTAAGAAGACGCGTGGAATATTAACCTTAGCGGGGTGGAGGTGGGGGAGCCGTGGCCTGGTTCAGCACACATCAGCTCCGTATTCTCTTGAAAATTCGTCCCGTAAAATCGTTTTCATTCATCATTTTCCTTCGCACAGTGGCGTCGGAAAATTTCCTTAAATTCTTTAAGGGATTTGTTGATTCCCTGATTTCCACCGCTTGAGGAAATTGAAAGTTGTTACACGTGTGCTGTGATTTACCAAGGGGCGCGAGGTAAAACCTTACAGGGGGTCGGGAGGGAATAATTTGTATTACGTAGTCAGGGTATAAGACTCAAAACAATATGCCTCTCCTTTTCTATTATTTATTTATCGAATCACTCTGCGAAATTTGTTGTATTGCGCTGTCAATCAAATACAAACAGAATTCGGTTTTTTGAAAGATATTTGACCATACCAAAATGACGTGCACACAACTGTTCGATTAAAGACTGAGGAATCGCCGGAATGAATGACATGCACCTTTTTCAAATAACTCTGACTACTGGAAATGGGAAAGTGCAAGAGCCAAGTTCCATAATTGGGTTATCGGTACACCTTATTCGCTGAAGAATCGCACAACAATGCGTCCATGAGGAATTTTGCCAAAGTGGCTCCCTTGCCTTTCAAAAGTATGATTTTCAACTCTTCCAAAAAGAAATGAGCCCCAAAAACCTGGGTTTCATGCAATGTGCTTTAACAGGCCAGTTCATTTCAACATTTTTCATTTTCCTATAGTCAAAGCTAATTGAAATAGGTGTATTACTTAACTTTGGATGATCGCAATACAGTCGCGAAATACAATTGATACTGTACATACTAATTGTTACTTTTGCAAGATGCTTGAAATGTGGGATAAAATATGGTCTTCTGAATCTAGCACAATAAACTTCTAATAGTGGATATTTCATTTATATGGAAAAACGTTTACTCAATATTGCGTATTACGTATGCCCGAGGAGCATGCTTAAAGCATCGACATTACCATTTTATCCACGCGCACATGGAGAATGTTAAGTCCCGGGGGTGGTGGTGGGGAAAAGGAAGGGGGATTATCCCTGCTCCCCTAGTAAAAGTGAGAAGGATGCTCGTTGGAAATCGGAAAAATACCGTAAAAATACTAATG
>JAHPZR010001578.1:10000-12131 GCA_019787425.1 Platygyra sinensis
CCTGTTGAGCTGACATAATCCAGCCCTTGCAAAGACTTACGCGTGGAAGCGGAACAAATGCTAAGGATTCTCAACAGCGTGCTGCGGCTCAAGGCTTGGAATCCTGATTCTTCGCAGTATGCTTGGTACTGCTTCACCAGTCTTTCGGGGATGGCCATTCTAATGACGTTTGGAATCTTGATTGTTTCTTGGGTCGACAAAGTGATGGTTCGCTCCCCAAATGGCAAATCCTGGATAACATGACTGCTGCAAATGTAAGATATGAAATGTTCGATTTGGGGCGTCGCCACATCCATTCGCGGGGCTCTTACATTAGGGACTGGCGCTCCCCTTCCATGGATCACACAGTGACGCTTCGCTTCAGTGTAGCGGTACTTAGAGAGGCCTGGAATATAACGAATAATCTTTTTATAGCGTACTTTGTCCGCCATGATCGACAAAATTTGCCGTCGCGTCTCCCATGAGCTGGCAGCGTCGTAGCATTCAGCCAAGGCCAGCATCAGTGTTTCGTCTACGCACTCATCGTCCGTGGGATCCTCGTCACTCGATAATTGGTGACGCAGCGTATCGGAGATCACTTCATGGAATAACGGTCCGCTTTCGCTGGGGCTGATATCGCGCACCATTGCCGCCACAGCTTGCCCTGCTTTCCGTGTGTAATACCTCTTGGTACGATCACTTGCCGCTACCCATAATGTTCGAAGCTGGGAACGAACCGGGCTCACGTCCCTCCTTTCGAGATAGTCATTTAAAGCGGCAAGTGGCTTATGGGGTTGTGCTTCCTTGAAGATCACTTCTTCGTCCGAAGACGACAAATCATGGCTGGGCTCATACAGACTTCCAGGCGTAAATGGCGTACTTTGAGGGGAAGCACTCTGTAATTAAGACATGAGACAATCTAATCACGTGACGAGATTACTATTGCGAGGAAGGGAATGCATGCTTGCTTAACAAAATCCTTTATTTCATTGTTTGCACTAGTCTTCATCTAAATTTTCAGCGCGCATTCAGTTTTTTTTTGTTATTTTACCTAATCGTTTGCTTAAATTTAAAAATGTATTTATTTATTTATATATGAAAATTGCGAAGACCGTGTTCTTTATATGTCACATTGAAATATATTACTTTTGCGTGCAAAAAGTATATAATTAAAAAAAAAAATTCAAGCCCTCGACAACAAGAAAAATCGTGCTCGGCAAGCACACTAGAACGAAAAAAATAATGCAAGGTCTCCCCCTCCCCCTCACTTCAACTTTAACAGTCCGTCGCTAAGCATTTCGATTGACCGATCAGTAATGATTGGCTGAACGAAAATAATTCTATGCAAATCCGTGATGAAGTTGTACTTACCAAAGACAGATTGGAAAAGCTCTGTGACATGGCTTCAACCGACTTTTCGGGCGTTTTAAGTTCACTTCGAGAGTATTGAGCTTCAAGCGTCTCTCTGCAATGTCTGCATATACCTGAAGTACATTACATAATGTTATAAAATAGAAATGACTTTTTTTCTGTTTATATAACACGACGCCCTTTTTTAATTGGGGGCTAGGGCTCCGTCGAATTGAAAAAAAAAATAAAAAATTGAAAAAAAATTGAAAAAAATTATAACTCGTCGATCCTCTCGCGAACGGTAATTCAGCATGCAGAGCACCCTAATCGCAGAGACATGCGGCTCGATTCACTTCGTGCTGGTTCTTCGAGGTGATAAAAACTAGGGGACCCACAAACCTGTGATAATGGTATAAAATATTATATATTAATATACATACCGGAGCCAACAGGAAGAAATACTCCTGAGTATCGCAGTATTTTCTTCGACTCAGATTTGCGGATTCCCCGGTCTGCTATCCTTTTCCTTTCTCCGTGTGAGGACATCACAGCCGGGACACGACATCTGTTGGCCCCTCTCCTCCAGCCAATACCTAGGCGTGATCTATGGGCTGGACATATCTGCCATGTAGATATATCGCTAGGGCTTACGAAGATGGAGGCACGGGCCAAGATGAGCTCGTATTCGGTGTCGATATCCTCCGTTATGCCAACTCCTCGAGTGTGCTCTGTTACATTCCGTTCACATGATAACAAAGGAACGACATTTGTTTCTTTGTACCGCTTGTCAAGACCACAGGCG
>JAHPZR010001579.1:0-15000 GCA_019787425.1 Platygyra sinensis
AATTAAGCCAGAAGTCGATACGACGTTGTTTAATAGGATTTCTTTTCCTCCAGGTAAACTGCCTTTTATCAGGATTTCGTAGTCTCCAAATATCAATGAGATTATATTCGAGCATGATATCTTGAATATTTCTAACGGTAGATTTTGTTTCATTTGGCCTCAGAATTATCGAGATCGGGCGTCTAAATGAACATTGAAATATCCGCCAATGATGACCCTACATTCTGTATCAAAATTAGCACTTTAAACAGCAGATAAAGTTTCTTGAAAAAAGACTTTTTGTTCATTTAGTTTGATAGGAGCGTATAAATTAAGCAGCAGAAATGGCGATTCTTAAATGGTCATTTCCAATAATATATATCGACCTTCATCGTCTATTACGGTATTTTTTTTATTTCGTACTGTAGCTGCTCATTAATAAGGACAAGCACTCCTGTGCTATGATTTAAACCATGACTAGGAATCATTTCTCCGCGCCATTGAAATTTCCATTCGTTTATAATCTCAGGTGTGCTATATGTCTCTTGAAGAAACGTTATATCCGATTTTTGTTTTTGATTTACGCTTGTGGAGGTCTCGAATGTCTCGAGCATTAAGTGACATAATCTTGAAATTAAACTCTCCACTGTTTTTGTTTTTGGTGTTGTGTAAATGAGCAAATAGGTAGTACTGAGCCAGTAAAATACAATTCTTCTGTAACTATTATCTACGATAATTAACTGATGACAGTACGACTGCAGCGTAGCGTGGTATATGAAGCTGATACTTAAGTAGGTTACATAATCACACACATGTCTACAACACAAACATACAAAGGAGGCTGAGAATGCAGCACTTACCGATTGCCCGAAAGCAAATTGTATGGTTGTCCTTACGCCTCCTTAGAATATCATTCCTGCATGACATCAGGTGCTCCTTCATCGGCGTTTCTAAAACGCGGGTCACGGGTCAAGGGTGAGGGCAGGGTCAAGGGTGAGGGTCGAGGTCAAGGGTGAGGGTCAAGGGTCAAGGTCAGGGTAAGAAGTGAGGAACAAGGGTAAAGAGTCAAAAGTGAGGGTCAAGGGTAAAATCGAGACCGAACCCCATCGCAAAGGGGTTAGGGAGAGGGGTAGGCCTGCTCGTATATCCATTTGCTTGCTGATCTCGCCGCGCTTTGGAAAGGAAACAACTGGCCTCCAGCTCGATCTAACGATAAAAAAATGAGATAAACTAAAAGCTGCTAGGAGTCTATTTAATTGTAAATTTTAGGATACACTAAAATAAATCACTAAAATAAATTCCCACTGAGTTACGGGAATTTGCAGGATTTCTTAGGTGGATTGAATTGTTCCATGTGGTCCCTGTAAACGTTTTTCTGCCGGTATGCAGTGGCGGATCCAGACCGTGAGCTACTGAGTCGTGCAAATGTTAACATGTCGTGTTTGCCAGTCATTGGTCATTTGTTTGACATCACAATTGCAGCATCAGCTATTAAAGAACGTTTAAAATGACCCGTTCTGGAAATTGACCACCTAAGCCACCTTAAGTGTTAAACAAATTAAATAAAAGTAAATACATTTGTTCAGTTACTGCTAGGGGAAGTTATTGGTGATGGCCTTCTGCATGATTAATTTGTATTGGCAGACACACAGAAGACCTATTTACTTTGTCGTTTTAAGAGGGGACTCTGGACGTATAAATGTTACATGTTATAATCATGAGTTCAACAATGAAGTAGTTTTAGTTGTCCAGAAAGTTGCAGTTTCTTTACAATTTTAAGAAAAAGTATTTGTTATTGATGTAGCTTTCTGGATGATCAATTCGTATAGGCGGCCACATGGAGGACCTCTTTACTTTGTTGTTTTACCAGGCAGGACTCTGACGTATAATGTTATAATTAGTTCAATTAAGAAGTAGATTAGTTCTCCAAAAGGTTGCAGTTTCTTCAAAAATATTAAGAAAAATTATTTGTTATTGATGTAGCCTGTACAATCAATTTGTATAGGCTGCCTCACGGAAGACGTCTTCACATAGTTGTTTTACGGAAGGACTCTTATAAATGGCAATTACTTAGTTCAGTAATGGATTTGCTTAGTTCTAGTTTCATTAAAATTTGAATAAAACCTTATCCTTGACCCTTACCTTTGACCCTTGACCCGTGACCCTCGACCCTCACCCTTGACCCGTGACTTGCGTTTTAGAAACGCAAAGAGCGAAATAACTAAAAAAATAAGTTAATGTTTACAACAACTTCTCGTGATGCGGAATAAACTGTCCCTTGATATAAAATTTTCTTGAATTGATTGCAAGTGAAGGTGTTAATGGCAAGGACCTCATAGTTAACGCTCATCTTCGACTTATATATTTCATTGCAGACTTCTATCTTGATATAATTTGTAAATTAATACATCTGTCTTTAGTAGATATAGGATATTACACGATGGCGAGAAGATATGAATTTTATGTTCGAGTGGCAAGAACAATATGCTCTTGCAACGAGAACATTAAATTCGTATCTTCGAGTTAACGTGTAATGTTTCTTTTTATTATATAAACGTACTGATAACGGCGTTTTTGATGATTTCGGAAGATTATCCGACCACTTTCCGAACACTTCCGAAGATTTTCCAAAATTGTCCCGAAAACCAGACGAACGTTCCCGAACATTTTCCGAGAATTTCCGAAAATTTCCCATGATGTCCGAAGATTGCCGAGGACTTTCGAGGAAGACCCGAAGATGTTTCGATGATACACCAACGAATTTAAGTACAATTTAAGAGACAAATCTGATGTCAGTGAAATCATCGATATCTTCACATGTGAGGATATCATATCTTCACATGTGTGGATATCGTATCGTTTTTATCAATTTGTTACCACTTGGTATACCATGACTTTTATATAATAAAATGACTCCTTCCTATAGCTGGAATCTTCTTAATAGGCAAATGTCAGAGAAAACCCGGCAGAACCAAAAGATTGAGGTCTGCACTTGACCTCCATCTGTTCACAGATTAAAAGATATGCGTAACAACTGTGACAGTTGTCGATGTAGTCGTTCATGTTTCTCAGTGGAGATATCACCTCATCAGTCATTATTTGTTCTCGCAAGATGTCCCAAATAGCCGAAATTTCGGGCAACTGTAGGTGAGCTTAGAGGACACTTGGTAAAAATATCAGAAACTCTTATTGTGGTAGGATAAAATATGTCCTGTTATTGGTTTGCTGAGATATATTAGTTTTAATACTTCGGTTTTTGCGGGGTGCCAAAAAATATCGCCGCTTAATCCTGAATGAGCGTGACCCAAATTTTAGCCACTTTCTGCTAGATGATATGTTTTCCAAAAGTGCGGCAGTTGATTTCTATAGAAAATCATTTTTGTGATTTTCTTTTATGCCGTTATTAATATCCAGTTTAGTTAAAATTGGTATCTACAGGCAAATCGGAGAAACATTTGTCGCAAAGTCCAAAAAAAAATCATTACTCAGAATCATTTCCCTCAAAATGTTTTGCCATTTCGACTTTCTGCGATTTCTAGCCATGATTTGCTGAAAAAACTCATTACCTGGACCGCAGAATGCAATATTTAAGCTGTGACATCGTTATTAATCGTTCTACCGTAAATGTTCTGATCAGTGCCCGGCCGGGGCGCTTTTCTTCTAGATTTAAGAGAGAACTGGGTGTAGTTATTCGAAGGGGGAGGGCGCTTTTTTAGATTGTCTTAAATCATAACGTAACTCGTGAATTGCACAGTTAATTGAGCCACTGATAACATAGCTCGGGCTCCAGTTCGTACGGCGAAGTTGTCTTTTGGTTTGTCTTTCACCGAACAAACTGTCATTGAGCATATTCGGTATTTATGGACTTTTCAGATGCTCGGCAGTGCCTTTTTTAAACTTAGAGTTCACACTGTGTTTATTCGTCGGCAAATAGAGTCCCCCACAACGTTGGTTTTTTGGAAAGGTCTTCGTGACTTGTTTAGCACTGGGGCTTTTGGCAAGCTACACACAACACAGCTAACTGACTGAAACAAAATGTTTTGTTCAAGTAGCTTGGTTACGAAGAAATCAGAGGGCATCAATGCACTATAGGATGCATAAGTCGTCGAGATTACCGACTGGATCTGGAGAAACAGTCGTTATTGGACCGCTTTGCTTGACATTTTTCAACATGGTTAAAGGAACTTTTTCTGACAGTTTGTGTTGTTATTTTTAATCGGATTTCCTTGACGAAAGACGACGTGTTCAGCCTTAACGAGAAAGGAGTCAAAGCTTTAGTTTTTAAACCAAAAAGTTAAGACACGGAAACTAAAAATGCTTTGAAAGGTAAATACAACCTGGCGTTTACGAAGACGTTTAGCTTACAAGAGGGTTTTGAGAACAGATCGCGGATTGAAACAAGCTTCTTGAATTTAAGAAAGCAATACATGATAATTTACAGTATTATAATTCAGATTTTAGAACGACTAGTAAAGCCACAAGCCATAAAATTACTGAAAACTCGTAAGCAAAAACTGACCCTTTTTTTTAGCGGGAAGAACTATTTTAAACATGCTGTCACGCAGCGAGGCTCGTTTGCGAAATTTTGAACATTTTTCTGCTTTAAGAAGCTTTTTGTATCATTTTGAATTATCGAACTTCCTGTCATGTTTCTTTTATTTTGCTGACTTTTTGGGGGGATTTTAGGCTCTGCATATTTAATTTACGGCGACCTTCGCAGCCTTGTTTGTTAAGTTTATTCGCTGCGTTTAAGTTTTTTGTTTTATTTTGCTCAGCCAATACAAGAACTCCTGCGAAAAGAACTTCGTGGGCATTAATTTGACACAATTGATTGAAATACAGTTTACCTCAAGATAATTCGCTTTTTATGTCATTTTTTTTTTGTTATTTACAACTTTCATCTTTCTTTTACCGTGCTGTATTATTTGTCGAGGGCGAAGAAATAATCTGATTCCTTGTTTTTAAACAGGTTTTTAGATGTTTCTTATCGCCTTTATTTTCCGGGGTTTTCTCAAATGTTATCTGCTATAATAAAAGGGTCGCGTCTAAAAGTAGTCTCAAGTGACCACTGCACTAATGACCACGAGTGACCAATAGTGACATTAAATTAAAATATCACAGTTTTGTTACTATCACGTTATTACGAAGTCATTTTTGTATCATTTCTTCAAAAGTCTGTAAAAAGCCAGACTACTGAGTGAAGTTCGGCATACGTCCGATAATTGCAAAAAAGTCTTCCAAAAATTACAAAAAAAAAACATAAACTATATACAACAAAAGGTATATTTTATTATGTCACCATGTTATGTAACTTTGACCTTTTCGTGAAGAGTGGAAACCGCAGGTCGTGTTGTAGCCACTGCAACTGTTGCAGCAACAATGTGCGAAACACATGCTTGTAAGAGCAAAACTATAAATTGAAGGCTTTGGTAATGCGACGCAACAACAAAAGAGACACATTGGCAGTCCGTACAGGCATGTCTTTGCTTTTCCTTTGAGTTTGAAATTTTCCAGACAGGCCCCGACCCTCGTGAAACCCACTCTAGCGTGCATAATGAGTTTATGCACACAATACACAAATGTTAAGGGCACATTTCAAAGCTCATAAAAGGCATTTAGCCTTTTTCCTTACTAAGGGAATTCCAACACACGAGCGGATTGCCATGCAAAACATTTGTATGCGTTCTGCTAGCCGTTCAGGCGAATTATGCAGTTGAAAACGCCTTCTAACAACCACAAACTCAACTTTACGACCATTTGGATCGAAAGTCCTGACATCCGATTGGCTGACATACCTTTATAAGGGGCATATGGGAGCAAGGCAAACTCGATTCCAAACTGCAAGAATAAGAATATAAAGAGGTCGCGAAACCGTCTTTTTAACGTTAACGGAATTAAGAAAACATCTCTACCTTTCCCTCTAGCAACTTGCAACACTGTCTGTCTTCAAATAACAGCTGAAGAGAGTCGAAACCGCCGGTCCTGTTGTAGCCACTGCAACTGTTGCAGCAACGATATGCGAAAGAGCATGCTTGTAAGAGCAAAAGTATAATTTGAAGGTTTTGATAATGCGACGCAACCACAAAAACCACATTGGGCGTCCGTGCAGGCCTGTCTTTGCTTTTCTTTTCACCCTTCAATATTTCCTTCGAGACACCGCAAGACCAACGTTCCGCCAATGTCAGCGCTCTTCCTCTAATCGTCTTTATAAAAGTACAACTTCAGCGCGTGAAGTAAGGGATCTTTTTTTTCCTAGTGGAGAACAAAAACTGAAATCTTCTTATTATCGAATGGGACGAGAAAGCCCAAGAGATCATCCTCTCTTAGAAAGCCCTATAAACCGACAGAATAGGTGAACTTAGGTTGAAGTGAGAAACGATCCGCCTCTCCATTTTTTTTTTTCCTTAATTCAATGTCTGTAAATACCACGGAATTAAGAAAATATATTATGCTATCCCTTCCTGCTCTCCTACAAAGGAGCACCATTATTTTCTTAGCCAAAGAAACGTACCAGAGAGCGATAAAAAAAAAAAGTTGCGTTTCTAGCTTCTTTACGGAACATAAGAACATGCATGTGTTGTCTCTTCCCTATAATAGCAAAAAAAAAAACAAAACAAAAAAAAAAAAAACAGAAATACACTTGTCACGACCTTTCAGTCTACGATCCATCTGCTAAACAATGCTATTAAGCTCGGGTCTGCAGTTGTGAACAAAATCTTCCTCAGAGACATAACTGTTCTTGACAGCTTTGCGTAATAAGACTGACGACATTCCCGAGCGCGAGGTACACCAATCAGAGGTTACTGAACTTGTTGACTTGCAGTAGATGGTGGCTAAAGTAAAGCGCGCACTTCTTTTTAGTTGTATTGACGACTGTTGCGTCTAAAAACCAGGGACAGTTGAGTCAAGAGATGGCGGGTCAGTGAAATTTGGATTCTTCTGTAAAGGAAGGCTGTTGCTAGCTGTTGAATGTAGAGCTGACTGCCAGTAAAGGGCATATTAAAAATTCTGTTTATGCGACCATGGCAAGTACCTGGTCTGAATATTTCGCGAGGCAACCGGAGGAAAAGAAAACATCAACGTTGGAATATTCCATGCTGATTGGATACCAACGGCACTGAGGTTTTCTTTTCCGGGAAATCTGTTGTACTTTTATTGGTACCAGGAGAAAAAACTTTTTACCATGCTTGTAGACGGCAGTGTTGTATCAGGCGACTGGCAAACGCTAGTCTCAGAGACTAGGAATGGCAGGAGTAAATGCACTAGACACGGACGTTTTACTTGGTTGTTGTTTTCGTGTTTTTGCTTTGTTTAGTCTTTTCTGAGTCTAAGACCAGTTTAGATAGCTGCGGTGAGTTTTACGTCAGTAATACCTTGGGGTACTTTCTTACTCAACTTTTGACGAAGAACATACAAATATTTGAACAGGATTCCTTAGTGGCCATCAACGGCAACTGTGCCGGGTCATATCTCAAGAGCTCTGTCTGTGCTGAAGGTACACTAAAATGAGTCGCTATTACTACCCAAGAGCTTCACAATGAGAGGGTGACCGCCGTCCTTACTTTTCACTGTCCTGTCCTGTTGCAATCCACCCCTGTGGTATAGAACATTAGTAAGACTTAGTGCTGAGATGCTTGAGTAGAGACCCCTGTGTACTAGTTAACTTGTAACTGAACTAGACGTTTTTTCGTTGCCAGTGACTAGAGGCTGAGATTTCTTGGAAAGCGCAGGCCTAAGCAGTCCGGGATCGTTTTCATGCAGTTTTGATAACCTTGACCAAAACAAACCATGAACCAATCGCTGCACAAGTTTTCGTTCACGTGACGTTATTTGGTAGCAACAGTTTATATTTCAATATAACGATCGACGAGGCGCTGCGATGAAAGGCGTTACTCACAACATTACAATGCAGTTTCATTAAATTTGTTTGCTTCATAATAGGTTATGGGATTATGGAATGGAAACAAAGATGTATGGAAGAAAACTGTCCACGTCCAACGTTACTGTGAATTTCATTTACAGATAGACACCGTATGATATTTGTTCCGAGTGAAATGACACAGCAAATGTAGACAACAAATATTCTGTTCACAAAAGCGTTGTTTATTGACATTCAGTAATATGATAGCTTTTATTTTCACTCAGGCTTCATTTCCTTGGTAGCATGCGAAGCTGCTTATTCAACAGTCTGTATAAAATATAAACAACGAAGCAGTGACAGTATATACATCTCGAGTTTATAAATTGACACTGAACAAGCTCCTTCTATGTTCCAAGCGAAGAGCTGTAACTGAATTTCGTTTATTTTGCGTGATAACAAACAGTACAACTTGTGACCGTTAATCCAACAGCCGGGTTCGGTGTAGTAATACGTAAAATGCAAGTAGTAGTGAAATTCTACACTCCAGTTAGCCTGAATCACACTCTGGTTACACTCAATATCACTCCAGTTAGCCGTGATATCACTCAGTTTAGCCTGGATATCATTCAGATTAGCCTGAATATCACCCAGGTTAGCCTAAATAATGCTTCAGTTACTCTGTTTATGGTTAGGTCTCAAAAGTGGAAATGATAACATCGTTCAGTTAAAAAAAGTTTATTATGCTCTGCATCTTACCCTCGAGACCAGTCTGCATTATGCAGACTTATTTTTACTTTTCGTTCCGCAGTCCGCCGACCGAATCAAAAATCGAGTGTAAAATACGCTTACTTACACTGTAAAACTTTAGTCAACCCTAAAGCCTACCGCCGTAAACCATGAAAAATTAGAAAAATATATATATATCGGATAGCTCATCTAGTAGAACAACAGGATTTCATAACACTTCGAAAATACGGGCAAACCAAAACTGTGGATGAAACATCGTAATTTGACAACATTCGACACTTACGGCTTCTATGTACGTGACAGGTTTGGAACGTTGTTCAAGGAGCGAAGCGTGAAACAATAGTGTCTTTAAAAGCAATTTATAAGGTGCTGGAAAACAATTTTGTATGAAAATGTGAAACCCTACACGACGAAAAAATGAATACATTTATTTAGAAGAAACCGGCTCAAAAAATACATGTACATCTGATGGTGGGGGACACTTATGGCCCAGCCATCAAATTTTAAGGGACAAGTCGTCGCTCAAAGGGGAGAACGTCGCAAGTACACGCTCTGGCTCAAACACTGCCTAAGCTAATAAATTATTTTATTACATGGCTGTGTCTCACTTGGACTGGGAGCTACTGAATTCATGAATTTGATTAACTGAAATCAATATTGACAGCCGTGAAGATTTTAGATCTAGCCTGATTACATTTTATGGTGAAAAAGTTGCAAACTAAAATACAAATATTGACTTTCTTCGTCTCAAAATATTTGTCGAAGTGCCAAAAAAAAAACCTGACAAGAATAAAAAAACCTAAAGAGGACAAGGAAACTTTCACATATTTAAGTTCAGCTCATCGCAGTTCACAACTGAGAAATATGTCAGCTAGTAAGTAATGGTAATAGGACTGAGTGGAGTCCAATTCGGTCTGTAATCATACGAGTGATAACAAAATCGGACGACCGCGCAGCGGGAGTCCGATTTGTTTATCACGAGTATGATTACAGACAGAATTGGACGACACGAAGTCTTATTACCAATTAATCATAAAAATTACAATTTCCGAGAAAACAACAATAGCAAAGTTATGAAATAAAGGGAAAATTTGCATTTAATGTCGCTCTGAAATCGACAACAGTCAAAATGGATTTGCTGGTTGCCAAGTGACGAGCGAAAAACAAGTCTTATGTCAGTCAAAAACGCAACCATGCATGAAAAACGCTCAACTGCGCAGAACTTTGCGGAATTTGGTTAAAATTGGGAACGCTAATCAGGGCAGTTTTTCCAGCAAGATTCAAGGTTTTTAAGCTGAGTCAATAGACAGTACACTTCAAGTTGTAAACATCAGCCAGAGTCAATTATGATTCTTCGTTTCCTTGGCTTTTTGGGACGGGGATTTTCTTAAGTTGTTGGTGTTTTTTTAAGACACTGAACTGTTTATTGAAAATTTAAAATGGCGCCGAGAGATAGCCATGCTGTATTTGGACGACGGCATACCGGTGAATTCTGCCACATTCGCTAGTGAAGAAACTTGGTTTGAACTGATTGGAACTGCTGGACGAACATTCTCCTACAGCTGGTGGATTTGCTGAAGCTGCAGGCACCGAACTGTGCAAAGGGAATGTCGAAGAAATCGCAAATATCGAGCTGGATTGTACAGGCACGTATCCGCTAGCAATGTGAAACAATTCTCGTCTTTCACTGACAGTTAAATGCATTAATGTGTTTGGCTTTACAATGTTCTACCTATGCTGCCATCCATGATTTAGTTGCTCGAGCGATGTTTTTGGAGGCTGTGGTTTCACTATTTATTTATTTCTGAAATTTCTCCGTCTGATACAAGGGGAAAACTTGGCTTGGTCTACTGTCATTGTTCCTGTATTTTGATTTTGTTGAACAAAATGAGGATTTTCGAGGGAGGAAATACTAGCGTACGGCGCAGTGGTATTAGAGCCGGGTGGATGTTTACCTCCGTTTGCCGCGGTTGTTGCGAAGCGATAAACAATGCTGTGGATGGCTGAACTTCATCTGAACATGTTAACATATCCACAAAGGAACTCGTCTGGATAGTTCGCATAAACATTTGTGCCATAGAATAAAATAAATCACTTCTGTCTTCTAAAACATAATCATTGTTCAAGGGGAAAAAATTCTCCATTTTGAAGAAGGCCCCAATTTAGGAGTTTGTACACTTGTTTCTATGGGGATTGAAACCAAGGTTGTGATTGGTTGATTTAAACCACAAATTTAAATGTGATTGGTTAATTTTAACTACATATTTGAATGTGATTGGCTTATTGAACTGTCCGATAACAAACTGTCCGATAACAAGGTGTCCGATAACAAACTGTCCGATAACAAACTGTCCGATAACAGCTTGACAAGTGAATTATTGGGAAATAGGAGTTTTTTAAACCAATCACAATCGAGGAAATTGTAATTTTTATGATTAAACCAGTTACATTAATTCAATATCATTTTTCTTGTTTGCTTATAATTAACATCTTATTAACTGAGCTTAGTCTGCATGAAAGAATCTTGACCTTAGTTGTGTGTAGAGACCTAACACAGCAACGTCAGTCAAGATTCTCCCATACATGTATGGATCAATCCTGCTCGGTTAATAAGAACTAAGTTCTGGTACTACACAATTTTCAAGTTAGCGTTTGCTTTCTATGATGAAATCTTATACTGAGAGCTGCTATACTGAACAATAATTATCAACCTAATCATCTAAGATGTTTAGTTTTAACGATAATACACTAACACAGGTAGGTAATATTTCGAGGCATTTAACAAAATAATGGCTGAAGTACTGTAGTTGAATTTCTGCCATAAAGCTGCCAAAGCATATCAAAGTGTTAAAGGTCTCCATGTTAGAGTGTAATGCACCAGGCTCCTTATAGTCATAAGAACTGTAGACTTCTCAGTTGTTTCTTTATTCCTTCTTAAGTATCAAAACCAAGGATTATGCATGTCTTGACCACTTTGAATTTTACTTCATCCTACAAGCAAACTAAAAAAAAATGTTAAATATGTAAGTTACGTTTGTGTTAAACAGGTTTTTAGCTGGATGGGCAACCACACATCCTATGGACGGCCATTTTCTATAAAAAAAGCATTTCATTTTTGATATGTTGCCTTATAAATCGCTCATTTGAGCAGGCCCTATAGCACACTTTGGATGGCCAGTATTCAAATTCTCTCTACATGTAAAAGCCTGTTTGTGTATAAATCAGCAGATTCTGCATGTATGATATCAATCACCAAATGTTACACTGGAGTTATTGTTTTGTTTATTATCATTCCAATTTCTGTCACCTTTGAAATCAAACTGCTGACAGCAAGGTTACATTTGAAATAAGCATCCATCAATCAAACAGATCTTACAGTGATTGTGCATCTAGCCACTGTGTGACAAAAACAGTGTATCCCTAGTTGGAAGGCACTGAGTGTCCCAGGATGTAGAAAATCTGTGGCAGTAAATATTCAGTGTTCAATATCTTCTACACTGTAATATTCAAGTACAATAAATCACCATCCTATCAAACAATGTTAGATAATATGTCAAGCTGTTTGCAAGCACAATTCGATCGGTTATTACAGGTACTTATGCTCTTAATAATGGCAAACAAAGGTACAGATGATGTCATTAACATTTGTTTTTGTTTCTTTGTTATGTAGGTTATGTGTTATAAAGCAGATACATGTAGATTACATGTTGCCGTGCATCTGCTCAGTAATATATCACAGATGATTTCAAAATGTAGTTAGTAAGAACATTAGTGGCACTCTGCTAATGGCTTGTGATTTTTTTTACCACATTTTGATGTGATCTGGGATCTACTCAGGACAGAAAAAAACCCAGGCCCAATTGCCTGGGACAAGTAAATTTTGCTATTGTTAAAATAGAAGTTCGGTGTCGGGGTGGGCAAGATAAATTAGCCTCAGTAGTCTCGATTCTGAAGGAAACTGTCACATTGATAAATGATAATTTCCAGTCAGAGGACCACCAGATTAGTTACAGTCAAACTAAGGGAAGCGTACCCCTCAAGATTGCATTAATGAACTGATTCTTTGAAACTCAAACCCGCTAGTCGTTTCAAGAATGCAATAATGAATTGATTATTTGAATATTGAACTTACTTGTTCGATCCAAGAATACGGCTAACGGGTTCCGTTTTGAAAAATCAATTCACTATTGCATTCCAGAAAAGACGAGTAGGTTTGAAACCTACTAGTCGCAACAGTGAATTGATTTTTCGAAAAACAGAACCCGTTAGCCATATTCTTGGAACGAGCGAGCGAATTCAATATTCGAATAATCAATTCATTATTGCATTCTTGAAACGACTAGCGGGTTCAAGTTTCAAATAATCAGTTCATTAATGCAATCTTGAGGGTGCACTTCACTTAGTTTGACTGTAACAATAATAAGGTTGGAAGCATACCGTAGTTAGGAATCCAAGCATACTTTGTCTGCATTTATCCTCTGATTTTCACACTGGCTGCTTTGGGGGTACAAATGAAAACTGAAATTTACTGGTCCACTGAGCAAGTGAATTTCAACTTTTTTCCAGCCCTGCTACTACTGAACAGATGCACATATATCAAACATTGTGTCGAGGGATGTAGTTTTTCACTTAAAGACCCAGTGTTGCCCATCAAGCACTGCACGCTGCGATCTCTTGGCGGACATTTTTATGATGTTGAAAATTATGAGGCTTTTGTTTGCCGCCAGAATGAAACTCCAAAACAATTGATACCTCGCTCGCATGAGAACCAAAACAACAACTGAGACGCGCGAAGCATAATGGCCAATACAGGGCCTTTAATGTGAGATAACTGAGAAAGAGCAAATTTCAATTGATTCTCTAACGACTGCTACATCTGATAAAATCAACTCGATAACTTGAAACTTCTAGAACTAGCTTGAGAGTATAAATTTCTATTGTGACGTTTTTATGTTGATTTCAAAGTCACTACCAAAAACCCCCAAAAGGTAGTTCCCTACACATGCATGCCAGCCAGCGAGATGTTCTGTTTACAAGAGACACTGTTATGTTTTTTATGCAATTTTACTCCTGACTTCATAGTTCTACTTATATCTTTTGCTCTTTTCTTTCTTATTAAATATTGCTCAAAAGATAAGCTAGAATCAGCAAAATTGCTGATACTAATTGAAAAATTGATCACAATTGATTACTCGTGATGAATCCTACACGTACAGATTTCTGATAATTATTATTAAAGTGCACCTAACCCCAAAATACTTTTTCGTGCTTAAATAAATCTTTACACCTGTTCAAAACGCACTGCGCCTTTTTAAACTACATCTGACTTTTTGTAGGCTGTAAAAGTTTCAAAATCTAGCCATCATCTGTTCCACGACTGAGCTAGTAAGGGACATGAGTCTATTCCTGATTTGACGTCACGAACTTCTTTGGATGCATGTTTACAAAGACTTATGACAATGCAAATAAGTCTGTGACGTCATTCCGGGAATAGACCCAAGTTCAAGTTCAAGTTCATTTATTTACACTTATTCAGTTACAATATAACATGCCACTTACTAGCACGGTCATGGGACAGATGATGGCTAGATTTCGAAACTTTTACAGCCTACAAAAAGTCAAGATTTGGTTTTAAAAGGCGCAGTGCGTTTCGAACAGGCGTAGAGATTTATTTAAGCGAAAAAAGTATTTTGGGGTTAGATGCACATAATAGCTCTTTTCACAGTTAAATTTGCTCATTTGCATTACAATAAAATCTAGCATGTATGCGAGGCAATGTCCAGCTAATTTGCACGTTTAGCCGGTAATAAAGTTCTTACTTACTTACCCACTCACTCACTCACTCACATACTTAGCCCAAAATTGCCTTGCATCCACGTTGGATTACAGTGTAATTCAAATGAGAAAAATTAACTGTGAAAAGGGCTATTAAGTAATAATAATTTCCACTGATGATTATAATTCATCAAATACTTTCACTCTTATGTGATTCCTCTACAATCACATGACAGAATGTTCCCAAGCTCAAACTAAGAAACGTCTGAGTGATATTTCCCAATTTTCAAAACCGTGCATGTTACAAAAAATATATATATTTTAAGAATAATAAACACAATAGTCTCGATTTGCAGAAAAATATGCACAAATATTTGTCCTTGGGCATTACAGTAGCAGTCAAATGGATTGTACTACCTACACACAGGGCTCAAAGTTTAGTTTTGGCTTTGGGAGCACTTGTGCGACCAGGTGTAAATTTTTAGGCGCACTGCCGAAATTTTAAGCGCAGAGGTAAAAATTTTAGGCGCACAGCTTCTATTCTTAAGAGAGAATGTCCACTAAGACCGAGCGAAATTGAAAATACGTGGCACATGATGAAAAATCGAATTCCTTCATATTTCGTCCACAGTTAGCCT
>JAHPZR010001579.1:20000-24409 GCA_019787425.1 Platygyra sinensis
AGCCAAGGCCAGCATCAGTGTTTCGTCTACGCACTCATCGTCCGTGGGATCCTCGTCTCTTGATAATTGGTGACGCAGCGTATCGGAGATCACTTCATGGAATAACGGTCCGCTTTCGCTGGGGCTGATATCGCGCACCATTGCCGCCACAGCTTGCCCTGCTTTCCGTGTGTAATACCTCTTGGTACGATCACTTGCCACTACCCATGATGTTCGAAGCTGGGAACGAACCGGGCTCACGTCCCTCCTTTCGAGATAGTCATTCAAAGCGGCAAGTGGCTTCTGGGGTTGTGCTTCCTTGAAGATTACTTCTCCGTCCGAAGACGACAAATCATGGCTGGGCTCATACAGACTTCCAGGCGTAAATGGCGTACTTTGAGGGGCAGCACTCTGTAATTAAGACATGAGACAATCTAATCACGTGACGAGATTACTATTGCGAGGAAGGGAATGCATGCTTGCTTAACAAAATCCTTTATTTCATTGTTTGCACTAGTCTTCATCTAAATTTTCAGCGCGCATTCAGTTTTTTTTTGTTATTTTACCTTATCCTTTGCTTAAATTTAAAAATGTATTTATTTATTTATATATGAAAATTGCGAAGACCGTGTTCTTTATATGTCACACTGAAATATATTACTTTTGCGTGCAAAAAGTATATAATTAAAAAAAAAAATCAAGCCCTCGACAACAAGAAAAATCGTGCTCGGCAAGCACACTAGAGCGAAAAAAATAATGCAAGGTCTCCCCCTCCCCCTCACTTCAACTTTAACAGTCCGTCGTTAAGCATTTCGATTGACCGATCAGTAATGATTGGCTGAACGAAACTAGTTCTATGCAAATCCGTGATGAAGTTGTACTTACCAAAGACAGATTGGAAAAGCTCTGTGGCATGGCTTCAACCGACTTTTCGGGCGTTTTAAGCTCACTTCGAGAGTATTGAGCTTCAAGCGTCTCTCTGCAATGTCTGCATATACCTGAAGTACATTACATAATGTTGTAAAAAAGAAATGACTTTTTTTCTGTTTATATAATACGACGCCCTTTTTTAATTGGGGGCTAGGGCTCCGTCGAATTGAAAAAAAAAATAAAAAATGAAAAAAAAATTGAAAAAAATTATAACTCGTCGATCCTCTCGCGAACGGTAATTCAGCATGCAGAGCACCCTAATCGCAGAGACATGCGGTTCGATTCACTTCGTGCTGGTTCTTCGAGGTGATAAAAACTAGGGGACCCACAAACCTGTGATAATGGTATAAAATATTATATATTAATATACATACCTGAGCCAACAGGAAGGAAATACTCCTGAGTATCGCAGTATTTTTTTCGACTCAGATTTGCGGATTCCCCGGTCTGCTATCCTTTTCCCTTCTCCGTGTGAGGACATCACAGCCGGGACACGACATCTGTTGGCCCCTCTCCTCCAGCCAATACCTAGGCGTAATCTATGGGCTGGACATATCTGCCATGTAGATATATCGCTAGGGCTTACGAAGATGGAGGCACGGGCCAAGATGAGCTCGTATTCGGTGTCGATATCCTCCGTTATGCCAACTCCTCGAGTGTGCTCTGTTACATTCCGTTCACATGATAACAAAGGAACGACATTTGTTTCTTTGTACCGCTAGTCAAGACCACAGGCGCCCCCTACTTTTTTTCGAGAAAGTACATTTTTCTTCCATGATTCACTTCGATTCGGAGAATGGACAATTTGAAAAGTGAGAAGAACCAAGAGAATGAGAAGACTTCGTTCGACCAACGACTATTCAGCTACTTGTTAAAGTTAAAACTTCACGACGACTGCTTCTTGTTACAAACAAGGGCAGATGTCAATCAAATTCATTTTTCCTGGAATTTGCTCTTCCAGTCACCCCCAAGTGTAGTGTCGGCTTACATGGCGCTCTTTTCACCTTTTCTTTGAAGTTACAATCACACGCGACCTTCAGCGCGAAAAAAGTCTAGGCAAAACTTAAGTTTTGGTGAGCATCAATCATCTGCGTCTCCTTGCCGATTGTGTGCAAAATTTACTTTTACTTATTCATTATACATTCAGCATGTACGGCTAGTTCACTAACTACATTCTTGAAATCTATAGATAAAATCTATGAATAAAAACGCTTGTCGGGTTTTTCAACAGCCTTTCGCATGCATGAATGACCCCGAGAGCAAACAAATCTACACGCAAACAAATTATTTCTGTAGGTATTTTTCTTGGGGCTAGGGACTGAAAAATACTTAATTCTATAAAACTTATAACTTATTTATTCCTTATTATAAGGCTTTTAAGACGTTTAAGTCTTGTTCAGACCGTAACCCCCAGACGAATAGGTGCCGAAATAATTTGTTTGTTTGCAGATTGGCTTGATCTCGGGTTCATTCATGCAGGCGAATGCGCTAAAGGTCGCGTGTGAGAGGTCGCGTGTGATTGTAACTTCAAAGAAACAGGTGAAAAGAGCGCCATGTAAGCCGACACTACACTTGGGGGTGACTGGAAGAGCAAATTCCAGGAAAAATGAATTTGATTGACATCTGCCCTTGTTTGTAACAAGACAGCAGTCGTCGTGAAGTTTTAACTTTAACAAGTAGCTGAATAGTCGTTGGTCTCGAACGAAGTCTTCTCATTCTCTTGGTTCTTCTCACTTTTCAAATTGTCCATTCTCCGAATCGAAGTGGAATCATGGAAGAAAAATGTACTTTTCCGAAAAAAGTAGGGGGCGTCCTGTGTTCTTGACAAGCGGTACAAAGAAACAAATGTCGTTCCTTTGTTATCATGTGAACGGAAATGTAACAGAGCACACTCGAGAGTTGGCATAACGGAGGATATCGACACCGAATACGAGCTCATCTTGGCCCGTGCCTCCATCTTCGTAAGCCCTAGCGATATATCTACATGGCAGATATGTCCAGCCCATAGATTACGCCTAGGTATTGGCTGGAGGAGAGGGGCCAACAGATGTCGTGTCCCGGCTGTGATGTCCTCACACGGAGAAAGGAAAAGGATAGCAACCGGGGAATCCGCAAATCTGAGTCGAAAAAAATACTGCGATACTCAGGAGTATTTCTTCCTGTTGGCTCAGGTATGTATATTAATATATAATATGTTTATACCATTATCACAAGGTTTTTTGATGGGTTCCCCTAGTTTTTATCCGATCCTCGAAAGAAACCAGGCACCGAAGTGAATCGAGCAGCCGCATGTCCTCTGCGATTAGGGTGCTCTGCATGCTGACTTTACCGTTCGCGAGAGGATCCACACGACGTTATAATTTTTTTTTTCATTTTTTTTTCATTGTTTATTATTTGTTTTTCGAAAAAAATTCGACGGAGCCCTAGCCCCCAAGTTAAAAAAGGGCGTCGTAATACTAATGTTGTAAAAAAAGAAATGACTTTTTTTTCTGTTTATATACTGACGACGCCCCTCTTTTTAATTGGGGGCTATAGGGCCTCCGTAACGATCTGAAAAAAAAAATAAACAAATGACTCAAAAAAATTGAAACTAAATCTATCAACTCGATACGATCCTTGCTCCGCCCTGACAAGAGTAATTCAGACATGCACTGAGCCACCCCTAAAATCGCCCTAGGAGACCTGCGTTCGATTCACTTCAGCGCATCTGTTCTATTCGTCGAGCGTGATAAAAAACTAGGGCGACCCACAAACCTGTGATAATCCTGGCCATAATTTGAGTATAAAAATACTGGTATATAATGTAATTAATACGATACCGGAGCGCCACAGGAGCGAAATACTCCTCCAGTATCCGCAGTATTCTTACTTATCGATCTAACAGATTTGCCGGATATCCCCGTGTCTTACTGCTATCCTTTCCCTTCTCCGTTGTGAGGACATCACAGGCCGGGACACGACTATCTGTCTGGCCCCTCTAACCTCCCATGCCAATACCATAGGCGTGAATCATATGCGACGGCTGCAGACCATATCTGCCATGTGTAGATATATCGCCTAGGGCTTACCTGAAGTAATGGAGGCCACTTGAGGCCATAGTAGTCGAGCTCGTGATAGTCGCGTATAGTCGATAATCCTCCGTTATGCCAACTACCTACGAGTGTGCTCGCTGTTACGTACTCCGTTCACATGATAACGAAGAGAACACACTATTTGTTTCTTTGATACCGCTAGTCAAGACCACAGGCGCCCCCATAGCTACTTTTTTTCGAGACAAGGTCATTTTCTTCCATTGATTCACTTGCAATTCGGAGAATGGTGACAATTTGAAAAGTGAGAAGACCGAAGAGATTAGAACGACCGTCGTTCGAACCAAGACTATTCAGCTACTTGTTAAAGTTAAAACTTCACGACGACTGCTTCTTGTTACAAAACAAAGGCAGATCAATCAAATTCATTTTCGCGGAATTTCTCTTCCAGTCCACCCCCAAGTGTAGTGT
>JAHPZR010001580.1:0-2500 GCA_019787425.1 Platygyra sinensis
ATTAGTATGCAGGAACGCATTTTACCTACGCAGTTTGAATATTAATGACTTAACTCTACCTAACTCTACCTGGCTCTACCTAGATCCGGCTAATTCTGACCCTCTATGACTACTCTCACTTATCCCGGATTAGCTTAATTGGGCTTTGAACAACCCGGCCCAGGAGCTCCACTTTTAAGCTTGGCTAAATCTATACATGACAATGTTTACAATTGACTCTGTGGTGGCATGAATTTGTACATGTATTTAATAACATAATTGTACATTGCTTTTTGCTTTTGTGCTGTGCATTCATGGATAGTTCGGTTTCTTTTTATAAAATATTTTATTAATACTACCTCTTAAAACTACTGGAATTCTACATAGCCTCAGGACACTTTCCAAAAGTGACTACATGTAAGGTACAGTTACCGTATGAAAGCTGTACAGTATTAGGAACAGCATACAGGAACACAACGAGATCCATTCTCTGCTGCAAAATTGAAACTTTCACAATGACTAAATCACTCTGGCAGAAATGGAAAAAACAACACTGTTGATGAATGCTTCTATGTAAGCTTTCAATAATAATTCAATTTTATAATTCAATAAAATTATGTTATTAAACTATGTCAAAAAATAATAAGTAAGCCCTGTATGTAAGTAAGTTATATCATGTACACTCTTGGGTTTTGATGCATAGGTATATTTGGTCAGCCAGCTTATATATGTTAACAACATTACAGCCAAATGGATAAGAAATATATTCTAAATGCACCAGAGCTGAACTCGTAACCCCCCTTCCCCCTACGAAAAACTGAAATATAGGGACCATGTTTCCCTGGCCAGTGGCACTAATGAACTAAATAGCAAATGAAACTCAGTGTAGAGCTTTCTTTGTATGCAGGGTCACTGATTGATGCAGAAAAAATAATTAATGTTGCAAAAGGTTGGTATGGAGGTGCTATAAGTAACTGACCAGGTTTCAGAAGAGTCTTTGGATTTAAAATTTGGTTAATTATTCCATACTTGCTGCATCAGCAAGTCTAGTGCATACTGATCATCATCCACTTGACATTTCAACAACAACAAAGCGGACGAAAGCTACTTATTAAACACTACATGCATTTCACTACGCCTGAATCAAACGAAAAATTGAAGAAATGTTGCTGAAAATTCGGTTAAGATTCAGTATTATTCCAGTTAAAGCCCAGAAATGCATTTAGAAGCCGGAAAACGTCCAAAATCTTAAAGCCTTGCGGAGTTCGAGTTTAATAATTATTGGTGATAAAGCACAAGCTTAATTCGAACATTATTATTGGCGACGGCTTAATTTGCAGTTATTTTTACGGCCATAGTTTTACCAGTCTTTTAACAATAACTTTAAAAGAAATTCAGCCGGGCATTTCACCAACAAAATAAATCGAGCAAACAAAACGAGGAAGTCTCCATATATATAATTTCTAAACACATGCAGTATCCATGACATCATATTAAGCTTACGAGCGTCAAAAGCAACGCAATGGTTTCACTTCTTCCAAAAGTAAACAGAAGAAGAAATTATGGCTGTCTACGAAGCCGCTGTCCCTGCTAACACAAAGAAAACACTCGCCTGACAGTATTTACAAATACAGTTTTGTTACTTTTATCGGTATATACGGCGAAAAACGACAGAAAAAAACTAGTCTAAGTTTATTTGTTTACAATAATTAAGCTTATACAAATTTATATTTAAGCTTAACAACAACTCTAGTTTTTGAAATTTACCAAATCTCTCACAGCATTGTCCCAAACTAGAAAATCAAGGAGACTTTGCACCTTTCATTGATATAACCTTAACTTATAAACTTATCTCGCTGAAGCAACTGGATAATTTTTATGGAAAACGCAAAACTTTTTATGTAAACAAAGTCGCTTACAACAATTTGGCAGTTCACCTCAGTGTGAATCCTATCCGAAGAACCTCCAGCAAAAGTTGCGAAGACTGAACTGAGCAAATCTTTTCGATAGATCAACGAATCAACTTTTTCCCACTGTGTTTACCGTTTTGTAATTCCTCATAACACTCAAAACACGTTTGATTTTTCTTGCTGATCACCTCATGAAATCATGCGACTTTTCTTGCATGGCTGCACATCATATCTCGACGCGCGAAGTTCTGTCGTCTTTTGAGTCAATTTTCCTGGTATTTCAGTTCTTTCCTAAAGCTCTCACTTGCCCTGCCTGACGGCATTGTTCGGCATTATTTCACCCCCTTTCTCTAGCACTGACTCGATTCAAGATTCACCACATTGTTCAGTACTAAGCTTTTCTCGCCTTCTCTCTAGCCCTGCTGGGTCGCCCTTTCCCGGTCTTCTTCGCCACGTTTTAACCTGTTAATTTTTGCCCTCTGCAGTTCTCTTTCATGTTCTGCTTAAGACAAACTCGATCTATCTTCAACGTTAGATCAACGTCCCCGATCGATTGTTGACATAACAAATACAAATGAGTGTTTTTTTTCTGACAAACCTGCCGAGAAAAG
>JAHPZR010001580.1:10000-15886 GCA_019787425.1 Platygyra sinensis
GTACGCTTCCCTGGCTTTGCGTAACGCGTCACGACATGAATGTATAAGTTCTAGTGGTATAAGTTCTATGTCGTTAGGTGAATGATTGTCGGAAAGAAAATGGTCTGAAACTGCAGTGGGTCTGGAGGAAGGGGTGGGTCTGTCTACTGGTCGTCGGTGTTCATTAAAGCGGTCTTTAAGTCGTCTTTTCGTTTCACCTATGTACTGTTTGTGGCAACGTAGACAATGTATCATGTAAATGAGATTTTTAGAGTTGCAGTCAATATGATCATGAATGGTTCTCATTTCCCCAGTGGCAGAAAAGGTATAATTTGTACGGCCGTCGGTGATATAGCGGCAGGTGATGCAATTTTTGCCGCATCGAAAGGATCCCTTGGTGACGTTAGTTTGTTTATCAGTACGTAATTTGGATCTAACTAGAATGTCACTAAGGTTGTCGGTTCGTCGGAAAGCAACAAGAGGTGTGGTTTGAAAGACGCTGCTGCATCGTGGGGAAGACGAAAGGATTTGAAAGTGTCTTTGTATGATATTAGATATGGAACGAAGGGCAGGATTGTATGTGATAACAAGCGGAACGCGTCTGGGTTGGTTTGTGGTGGTCTGACTGGGTTTGAGTGTTTCATTGCGTGTGATTGCGTGAACTCGTTGGATTTCTCTTTTGAGAAAAGAGAGGTTGTATCCACGATCGTTAAGGTATTGGATGAGCTCATTGGCGCGTAATGTGAAGCTTTCGTCTGAAGAGCATATGCGTCGTAATCGGAGAGCGAGGCTGAATGGGATAGCTCGTTTCGTATGTAGAGGGTGACACGATGATTGTAGAAGGTATTGGTGTTTGTCTGTAGGTTTAGTATAGAGATCGGTCTCAACTTCACCAACCTGGCTAAGTGAGACCTTGACGTCGAGAAAAGAAGTAGATGTTGCTGAATGGGATGAAGTGAATTTGATAGTGGGATGAATGTTGTTGAGGTAAGTTATAAAAGTGCGTAGTTCGTCTTCTGTGTGAGTCCAGATCATGAAAATGTCGTCTATGAAGCGCCACCAGGTGTGTGGCTGGTACGGCGCATGTGTGAGTGCGTCTGTCTCGAATTTAGCGAGGAATAGGTTAGCGTATGATGGAGCCATGCGTGTTCCCATGGCTGTGCCATGTGTTTGAATGTAGGAGGTGTTGTTGAATTCAAAACTGTTCATGGTAAGGATCATCCTGATGAGGTCGCAGAGAGTCTCAGTGCGTACGGTGGAGGTAGACTGGTCACGGGTATTGAGATAATGTCGACAAGCATCAATGCCCTCGTTGTGTGGAATGTTGGTATAAAGTGATGAAACGTCTAGCGTGACAAGGATAGCGTTACTAGGTAAGTGTCCAAGTTGGTCAAGCTTGTTGAGGAAATGTGTAGTGTCTTTGATGAAAGATGCTGTTTTGTGGACCAGAGGTTTGAGATAATAGTCAACGAACTGAGAGATGCGTTCGGTGGGGTGACCGTTGCTTGAAACAATGGGGCGTCCGGGGTTACCATGTTTGTGTATTTTAGGTAGAATGTAGAACCTTCCTGGTTTGGGATCAGCCTGAATGAGAAATTGTTTAGTTTTGTAGTCAATGAAACCATCCTTGTGCAGTCGTTTAATGTAAATTTCTACACGTGTTTGGATGTCACTGGTCATGTCAGTGTCAAGTCGTCTGTAAAACTTAGTATCGTTAAGTTGTCGTAAGCATTCGTTAACGTACCAGTCGCGGTCCATGATAACTGTACCGGATCCTTTGTCTGCTGCTTTGATGATTATGTCAGTGCGTCGGCGTAGTTGTTTAAGGGCGTGACGTTCGCGTGTTGTAAGGTTGTCACGTACTGGTTTGGGGGTAAGGTTGAGAATGTCACGCTCTACTGCACTGATAAAAGCGTCCAATGCTGTGTCCCTATGTTGAGGCGGTGTCCAGGTGCTTTTGATGTGGAAAGGATTAAGGTCAATCTGAGTAGGAAAGTCGTGGAAATATTCCAATAAACGCATGCGTCGGGAGAACTCGTTAATGTCGGCTCGGGTTTCCGATATGGTACTTAAATTAAACCATTCGTCGGTAGCGTTTCCTCGATGGTCTAGTGGTTAGAGTGAAATACCGCATGTTAGCGCCCCGGGTTCAAATCCACCTCGGCACAACGAAATTTTATTTTCCTTTAAAATTGAAGAGACTTGCACTTTGACAATATTTGTCCACCTCGGCACAACGAAATTTTTTTTTCCTTTAAAATTGAAGAGACTTGCACTTTGACAATATTTGTCCACCTCGGCACCACGAAATTTTTTTTCCTTTAAAATTGAAGAGACTTGCACTTTGACAATATTTGTCCACCTCGGCACCACGAAATTTTTTTTCCTTTAAAATTGAAGAGACTTGCACTTTGACAATATTTGTCCACCTCGGCACAACGAAATTTTTTTTTCCTTTAAAATTGAAGAGACTTGCACTTTGACAATATTTGTCCACCTCGGCACCACGAAATTTTTTTTCCTTTAAAATTGAAGAGACTTGCACTTTGACAATATTTGTTGAGCAGAAACTAAGTCTCTGTGTCAAGAAACTTAGAAATTTCATGCAAGTGTACGTGAATAGGGAGAGGGCGGTTTGAGATATGGAAACATTCTTTGCATGAGACGGGTCTAGCGTTACTTGTAATCGGGGAATTTTGTTTATGTCTAAGGATAAAATACCTTGACCTTTCAAACGACTATCAATTTACATGTGTTAAAAGGGTTTGTCACGAGCGCTAAGACTAAGTTTTAACTTTTTTTCCCCAGAAAATTCCATCATTGCTTCTAGCGAAGTAAACACGATCTTACATTTATCACCGTCAGCGTGTTCCATCATGGCCAGACGTAATACCTTTATAGCGCATTGAATAACCCCTTCGAAAGTGAACAGAAACAAAAATTCCACATTACAAAATCTTCTGTTTTGCACGCAAAACGAAAACACAGCTCAACTCTGGATAATTTCAGCCTTAGTAGCCAGCAACTGGTCCTAAGTTACATTCTTTATCCTTACAAATGTCCTGATGTGCATCTCCAACGGAGTTTGGCCCAATTGTGACCAAATAAACATTTCTCACAGACGGCCGTGTTCTGTCCGAACTGTTAATTTGCTAACTTGGCAAAATGCTCCTGAGGGGGGATATGACGAAAAGAGCTGAGAAATGGCCTGTAATTGGCTGATGATGACATCATCCGGTGACAACAATTGGCCGAGTGAGTCGGAGTTTGGGTCTACTCACCGACAAAACTAAAAAAACAAGAATTATTAAAAAAATTAAAACCGCGCTTTTTAACTCTTTTGCGCTCACAAAAACATTACGTAATATTTAGCAACAACGTTTTGCGAGAAAACATTACCCGGAAACAATAATATTTAAAAGATTGGAAAAAATAGAGATTGCGTGATTCAGAGTTGGCTCAGTGCCTAGGTTGTAAGAGATTTTCACATTCTTTGCATAGCGTGGTTGCGTGATTTGTAATTGGAGACTTTGTTTACCTAGCTCGAAGGAGAAAAGGCCTCACAATTGATATTCAAAAGAATATATATTTCAATATGTTCAAAGGCAAGGTTTTATTTTTTTTCCCCAGAAAACTCCACCATTACTTCTGGCGAAGTAAACACGATCTTATTTATCACCGTAAGGGCATTCCAGTAAACACGATCTTATTTATCACCAACAGCGGAGTCCATGGCTGACGACAGACGTAATACCTTCTTTAGCGCATTGAATATTCCCTTCGAAAGTGAACATGCAAGCAAAACGAAAATACAGCTTAACTCTGGATAATTTCAGCCTTAGTAGCCAGCAACTGGTCCTAAGTTACATTCTTTATCCTTGCAAATGCCTTGACGTGCATCTTTGAGGGATTTTCGCCCAATTTTGACCAAATAAACCCTCCCCAACTAACCGCAAGTTTATTTAATTCGCTAACTAGGCAAAACTCTCCTGAGGGGAGGTATGAAGAAAAGAGCTTAGAAATGGCCTGTAATTGGCTGATGATGACATCATCCGCGGAGGTTTGGGATTTGTAACCGACAAAACGAAAAAAAAACAAGACCTCAGCTGTTTTGTGAGGTGTTTGCTGTGATAACCTAAGAAAGGCAGAACGACGACAACTTCTTTTCTCTTAACTGTTTGTACAGGATCTTTTGGCTTATTCACAATGACATCATTCATATGATATTTGACAGTTCCCACAGGGTAGCCATTAAGTAACAGGATCCTCTTGAGATCATCTAGGGCAAGCTGTAACAACCGGGGTGACGAACAAATTCTAATGCAGCGATAAGCCAAAGTGCGGACTAGGTTTATTTTGTATTTACGCGGAGTAAAAGAGTCCCACTTGGTGTAAAGACCGGTGAATGTCTTCTTTCGATAGATTGATGTTGAGAAGGAGCTATTATTAGCATATTCTTGTCGTTTTATGTCAATCAATTTTGTTAGTTCCCAGTCCTCACAATGAGTTGTACTTTTTGAATTTAAATTTATCTGTAACCGAAATATAATCACTTCTGATGATGTATGTTGTAACATATGAAACGTTAAGTTTATAAAAGTTATGCAGTTCAAGCAAATGTTTGTAACCGCTGTTTGCGTTTTATTCCTATTGAAACTGAAATGGCCCAAGTCAAAGAATTTTTATGAGCCCTATCTTTTTATTTTTAGAACTGTGATATCTGCGGGAGTTCTTTATTTCCCGCGAAATGATCTTGTTTTCGCCGGCGTCCGCATAACAGCCTAAAAGAAAAATTGCGGCCAAAGGGGAAGGCCGATCTCTCCCATTTTCCTTTCTATTTTGATCCCTTTTCCAATCTTACAACCGAGAGAAACTGGGTATAAGCTAACTGGAAGTTAATTTAAGCAATAGACCACAAGTTTCTATGGGTTATAAGCTGATAAACCACGCGGGATGTTGGTCGAACACGAGAAGAATTTGTAAACCACGAGCCGCAGGCGAGTGGTTTACGAATTCTTCGAGTGTTCTACCAACATCCCAAGTGGTTTATCAGCCTATAACTCATAGAAAATTTGTGGTCTATTGCTTTTATATAATAATTCAGAAGACGCGCGATTTTTCCGTGGGTTTACCGGCACAATAAACCATAGCTGATTCACCAATCAGAGCGCGCGCATTGATTTGGTTATTATATAAAAAGTAATAGACAACTTGAAGATGACATTCATACATGTTGAACCGCCTGCAGTGGGAACCGCCTTGTATTTACATGGTCTGTTATGGATTTTTATGGTTTGTTTTTCGTTCTTGTTGCTCTATAACGTCTTGTAAAAGAAAGTGCTCTATATGATTTGGATCTTGCTGGAGGCCAAGGACCGACAAAAGCAAGGAAACCTATGGATTTTGGTCGTGAAGATCTAGGCGATGCCTGACGATAGTGCGAGTGGTCTTGACGATACACTGAAAAAAGAAGATCACGAAATGTCAAACGTGAATGATAAACAGCGCAGAAAACTCCCGGAGAGGCAGCAGAATAAAGCCAAATAATCTGAAGACTTGGATCAACTCGAAATCTGGCACAAGGAACTTTGACTGAGCTTCCGCTTTTAGTGTCGACATTTTATATTTCACTTCGAATTGAAGCCTTGTCCACTCGAAGACTTCGAGCCAGCTACTCAGTTTCCTGATCGTGTGCTTGTGTTGTAACTGTCGGTTAAACAAAACTACGATCACCAAACAGGACCATTCCATTCTGTTCGCTTAGACGTCCGTGTTAACCGCGACTGGAGTTTGCATGCCCAATCTACAAACATATATTGGGGTATTGTTGTAAAACAGGGTTGACAAGCCGTAAACGACTCCTGCGGTTCTTGACATTTGTACATTAGCAGTTCTCTGCTCGGTAGC
>JAHPZR010001581.1:0-2500 GCA_019787425.1 Platygyra sinensis
GCTAGACAGACTATACATAAGGTAATCACTATTTAAGGCAGAGAACTAGGTAAAATAGATAAATTAATTACTTGATAGAACTTAGATAATAATTGAAACTGATTGTCGAAGTGACATCACTTGTAGCCCGACCAGATCCCCTTTGTGTAGTGGTGAACATAGAAATTATAGTAATGATAAAGATAATGATAATGACAATGACAGTGACAGTGACAGTGACAGTGTCAGTTACAGTGACAGTGACAGTGATAATGATAATGATAATGATAATGATAATGATAAATGATAATGATAATGATAATGATAATGATAATGATAATGACAATGATAATGATGGGACCTTATACGTACTCAGTAAAATCGTTCAAAACAGGTAATTAAATTACATCATCCATATTGCTAGTGATGTTATGGAAAATAGGCCACCCCGGTCCCGCTGCATTCGTATGAAAATATATTTTACAGAGGTGTATTTTCCATTAAAATACAAATAATTATGTCTATATAATAAAAACTTCCAAATTACAGTTTCACAACCAAACTAGACTCATAATGATTCGAAAAAATTGCTAGAAATAATGCTTCTTATCAAGGAAACTGATTTATGAGAGAGAGAGGCATTTTCAGTGTAACTTGCTCAGCATTCAAAGGGAAAAAACAAAACTTTTGTGTGGCGGCCATCAGTAATAATTCAAGCAGCCTGTAGTATCAATGATCCTCAAAACATTGTGTACTTTTCCGTTCCAATGTCAGTTAAGATTGATAATCGTGGCCAGTTGGTTTAAACGAAGAATAAGTTGAAGTCATAGCAGTGTTGTAGAGCATTGCACCATAGCAAGAGGGAAGTGTGGGAAAACTGTGAGGTCCTTACTATGTAATACTGTATCACCCATGAGGATTTACATCTGTACCACTGAGAGACTCAAAGTTTCTGTGGACATCCTAATATCTCCCGCATTTTCCACAGGTGTAAAAAATGTAGTACTTACACTTACACTTACTAGTAGTGTTATTTGTAATTTTTTTTTTGCATCTTAACTGAGCAAGTTTGTTGGTGTAAAGAATAGTTATTTCTTTATGGGCACCGATTATTTAATGAGCACACTGCCATGATTGCCCTTGTTGATTGGATGTTAGTTTTAAGATGGTCAATTTGACCAGGTGTTCTCTTACATGTCTGTAGACCCATCAAGAGATGAAACATTCCGCATAGTGACCATCCAAATGCTGAACCAAGCACAACTACAGGTACTACAGTAATTTTGGAACAATAGTAATTTATAGACATTTATTCTCTGAACAGTATTAAGTTATTAGGTGTCACTATTGATATATCGATAACAGCTTAATTTCAGTGAGCACATAAATATCGCGTGGCAAGAAAGCGAACCAAAGGATAGGTGTATTAATGAGACTCAAAACGTAGTGCCCAACGTTGGAAAATTACACCCTTTTAAGGCTGCAATTCTTTCGTTCCTCACCCTACGCCATCTTACCTTGTATTTCTTGCCAATGCAAGTGACAAGAGAAACTTGAACGCACTCAGAGAGGGGTTTGCGTGAGTTTTTCACAGATAGTAAAACTACATATGAGCAACTACTGAAGAAAGCTAATTTAAAATCCTCTTTATGAAAGAAGGCTACAGGATATAGCTTGTATGATGTTTAAAGTGAGGCATGATCTGTGTTCACCGACAGTCAAAAGTTTGTTCTCATTGAAAACGTTCTACTTACAACTTCAGAGGCGCAGATTTCCACATTCCTAGATTTAATACTGTTACCTATGGGAAACACTCCCTAAGATATGTCGGACCTATGTTGTGGAATCGACTTTCAACATAAGTTAAAACAGTACTGTCTCTGCACTCATTAAAAAAAGATCTGTTTCGTTCAAATAGAGACACTCGGAGCGACGGTACTGTGGTTTAATGTAAGTGACATGACCACTCAAGTCTTGTTTTCGGGAAACGCCGTGCGTACATAACGTATTTTGTCTTATTTAATTAATAATGATTATTAAATAAGGTCAGTTAAAGTTCCGTCTTAAATGAGGTAGTTAAATTTTATCTATTGTAAATAGTTCAATTTTTAGGTGTTAAAAATGTTAACCTTGTTTTTCTTAATTTTAAGTGTCCCCTATTAGTAGAGGGTTTTTTTTACGCCTCGGCTAGATCGCCCTTGTACAGCATAATAAAGTTTTTCATGTCAGTCATGAGAAGAGAGAAGGCATTGTTTCAGTGTAATAGTGCTTCCCAGGCAATTCAAAGGGGAAGAACAAAACCCTGTGAGAGTTCATAGGCCATCAGTTAATAATTCAAACCGAGACGCTGTAATATCAATGATCCTCAAAGGTTTGTGTACTTTTCCGTTCCAATGTCAGTTAAGATTGATATTTGTGGCCAATTAGTTTAAACGAAGATTAAGTTGAACTCATAAAGCAGTGTTGTAGAGCATTGCACCATAGCAAGAGGGAAGTATTGGAAATTGTGAATTTCTTATAT
>JAHPZR010001581.1:7500-10000 GCA_019787425.1 Platygyra sinensis
TCCAGGGACAACTGCCAATGTTTCTGTTTACTCACCATGATTGCCTGTTACACCTTACGGAACCTTAGCCATGCACAATCATTGGATGATACCCCATCATACAGTAGTGTACTTAACTTCTGTACCATGTGTACCTCCAAGCATTCATCAGTATGTGCAGCAGTGACTGTTTAAGAAAACTTCAAGATTGTCTGCGTTGAAGACTTGAACTCATTGAACTTTATTGGACTTAATTGAACTATTCACACATTGGTATGATGTTTTGTTTTTTAAAGAAAACAAAAGACTTGTTCAGTGATAAATTGTTCAGCAATTTAGAGACAGTGCTTATGTAATAAGTCATTACTTATTATCAGGGATAGTTCGACTGTGAAGACCTGATCACTTTTCCAAAGTAGTTTTTGTCGTTACGATGTAGTACGCTGCAGCAATTTGTTACAATGTCCAGGAGGACGTCTCATTTTAGAGGGGGAGTATGTAGGGGTTACCCCACCCACACGGTAAATCGCAGTAAGTCACGTGATAAATAGAAACTAGTCGACCACGAGATCGAGAGACCGTAGAGGAAAAATAAAGCGGTTGGGTAAGTCTATGTTTTGACCTTGTCTAATTCTTTTGTGGGAACGAGGGCCAACATGTGTCGAGCACAATGAGTGTCTGTGTCGCCAAGGCTAGAGTCAGTGTAACGCCACTATTTTTTGGTGTTAATTTTTTACTGTACAACACAACATTACATTCTGTAACGTCAGCATTTCCGTTGATGTCATTATAAATGAGAAAAATTTAACAAATTTACGTCAGTTTTCCATCCGTCTGTCCTATTATTGATCATTGTCAAATTACCTGTTCATCCTCATGGATGCACATCCTCGTTCGCTGATGCATCGCATAAATTATAAATTCATGTGTCTGTCCGCTTTTTGAAAATAAAAACATTCTGTTCATGGGGTTCAGAGCCACCTTAAATTTTTGAAAATTTAAGGTGGCTCTGAACCCCAGGTACAGAATCTTTTTAAACTTTGCCAAAAGTTGCATCTTATCCTGCTTATCAAAATTCTATAATAAGGAAAAAATTCACCTTGCCGTTTTCGAAATATAAGAGCTTAAAGCTGAAATTAAGGGTGTTTTTGACAGGTCATAGTGTTGCTACGGTAACCTATTGTGTCACAAAAATAATACCAAAGTGTTCACCAATGATTGGGCTGTTTTTTGATACCATGGTTGTAGCATCAATTGATAAAGAGTGGTAATGATGACCCATCAAAATCTACGTCTTGGAAAGTGCTGGAAACTGTTTTAAACCACCTTAAATAATAGAGGTGTGCATTGATACTCGGGGGAATTAAGATCATTAATAGGTGGAAGCCAAGGAAAGTAACCTCATTGATACATTTAAAAACCAACATCAAGGTTAAGTTGTCAAGTTTTTTTAGGTGAAATTTAGTGTTAAAATTTTCGACTCAGTACATCCAGTAAGTTCTAAAAAGGTTCTCTATTGCCCATGAATATAGAACAAGAGCTGGCTCAATATGAAGATCACGATGCTTGGTTGGAGATCATCAAACGGGACTATACTTCTTTCTTTCGCCTACACAGGGAGGAACAGACAGACCAGCAACGAAAGGTTTGTATCATATAATTTATAAATAAGACATTCAAATTGCTGTTAAACATGCAGTGTTGCCACAGGTCAGGAAACGGTCAGGGAAAAAATTCTACGAGGTCACGGAAAAGTTAAGAGAGAATGTCCACTAGGACCGAGCCAGTCGTGGCACATGATGAAAAATCAAAATTTTTCATATTCTTCCCAGAGATAGCCTATGGTACGCCTAGAAACGTGGTGTGATTTTTTTCTTGAAATATTTTTTAAACCCGCTAAAAAATCAAAAATCCGTTGCGGTCCCACGTCTGGTCAAAAACACGGAAAATTCAGTGACTAATACCTTAAAATAAACTTCGCTCTGTTTAATCCCCATCAAAATAATACTCCAGTTTGAGCCTGGAAATTTATTTTTGAGGAGTTTACAAGTCTTTTGAGTCCAGTTATACTTCGGTGGGTTAATTTTCAAGGTAATGACGAGCCGCTTAAGGTGGCTGAACACAGTTTTTGATACCTCTGTTTCATTTACATTTTTCTCTAAAACCCTTGATCCTTTGGTCACCAAAAATGGCAGCAAGCAAGTTAACAACACAAACTTCAACTTTTTGATAATTAAGCTGACGTATGTACCGTTGCCATGGCAACATGATCAAATATAAACATGTGTTTAAAATCGGTTTTGCTTATTTGCAGAAAATCTAGTCATTAGATTTTCTTTATAATTTGCATGCAACAAGCTTGTAACGATACTCGCAAGTTAGCGCTATTTTAATAATAATTTAACAAACAGATCTTTAATTATCCCTTTTTGAAGGTTCACTGGCATATCTTGAATTTCCTTTCTTAAAGTTCAATTTTTTTTTCAATCCTCCAGTTACTTATTTCCTAAAGTATTTTCGT
>JAHPZR010001581.1:15000-40000 GCA_019787425.1 Platygyra sinensis
ACGTAATCGAACGGCTTTACACCGCTAGGTTAATTAAAAAAATAAGGCTATGTTCCGAGCGAAATGCATGAGTAGTTTTAGCGTATGGATTACATCACATCAGTCTTTTTTTTTCTGTTTGAAATCATTGCATGAAAGGTTTTTTTGCAGAACTCCGACACTGAAACGTAAGACCACAAAATAACGTAAAAGAATGGCTGTATGGAAATGTAAACAAACAATTTCTAGCACAAAGTGTGATATGCATTGAAAAACTAACGACTGCATTGGAAAATGAACTTGTTTAAAACGAATAAGCACCAGTTTTGTTTTCCTTGTTAAAATCATTGAAGAGGAAACTTCTGTGTACATAATGTTGCAGATGGGATAAAAATTAAACGTTACTGCAGCTGTATAGGCGCTAGTCCATTCACACAGTTTGACTATGATTGAATTGCGCGATATCTTTTCGTTAGACAGCCCCGCTAAACAACAAATTCTTTTTTTAGACAACCTTTCAAATAAAAATTGTTTGCTTTGAACGTCTTATTAAATTTTTGGCAATGCGTGACAAAATCCCATCAATTGACCATTACGTGGCATAGAAATGAAGTCGACATCAAACGCCATATTTACATTTCGACGAGAACAGAACATAAGCTTTTCTCTTTGCAAGCAAGGGACTGACGCTAGAAGGTTTCACTTCTTTTATGGATTGCTGTTTTAGAACAAGGGAGAGAAATGTGCTGGATTTTCTCGGATTCATTGGTTGAATGTCAATGAGAAAAGGATGTACTTCCCCAAACACCACGCGCCGCAATGATTATCGTGCGTGTAGGATTCTGAATATGCCAGTGCTTAACGTGTGAATGTAATGTCTCACAGGAAGTAAGCTTAAACATGACTTTTCTGCCATAGTTTAAGTCCAAATACCGAGGAAATCAAATACAAGATAGAAGACATTTTCAGGTTCCTTTTGATTATCGAATCCCAGACACTTGCCTATTGTTTTCGTTTCTAGCAGGTTAGTGTTGTGATTATCACGATTTTGAGATCGCGTTAGTACTCAGCGCTGATGTAAAGCCCGAAATTATCTTTTATACCAAGTTTTACACTGACATTTCGTCTTTCGAAACGTCAAAATCTTAGGTGTTTTGGTGTTTTACCGGGTAGCGAATTTGCCGATTGACAAAGTGTGCATAATTAAGAATTTTAGGAAGTGAATTTTAGTGATTTTAAGCGGCTTCTCGGCGCCTTGAAAATTAAAGTGCCCATATCGTCAAAATTTGTATTTTCCCATCTGATGCTGTATTCCATGCAATGAACTTTGGTGAAAAAATTTTACGATTTGGATAAAAAAGCCATTTTTCTATGAAGTTTTAAAACCTGGAAAATCCTTTTTTATTGCGGTCTACCCGTGCCGCTGATCAGATCATCGACGTGCTCAGAATTGTGACGTAGATTAAGGAACACGTGACTTCAGGCTTGACTTATCTCGCTTGTTTTACCTCTGTAAATCTAGACTTCGCAGTCTATGCAAAATGTTCCTTTCCAGCATTTAGTATGAACTACTAAGTTTAATTTACAGAGGTAAAACAAGCGAAATAAGTCAGCCTGAAGTCACGTGTTCCTTAATCTACGTCACAACTCATTCCAAACCAGGAGAAGACTGGTGCGAATGGTGGACCAAAATGGCGGCAAATTTGAACGTTTTTAAAACTTCTAAAAAAGATTACATTTTATCCAAATCGGATTTTTCTTTCGCAGAAGTTCATTGGATGATGTACAGAATCAGATAAGAAAATAAAAATTTTGATGATATGGGCACTTTAACCAACAGAAGTATAATTGGACTCAAAAGACTTGTAAACTCCTCAAAAATAAATTTCCGGGCTCAAACTGGAGTCTGGGATTAAACAGAGCGAAGTTTATGGTGAGGTATTAGTCACTGAATTTTGCGTGTTTTTGACCAGACGTGGGACAGCAACGGAGTTTTGATTTTTTAGCGGGTTTAAAAAAATATTTTAAGAAAAAAATCACACCACGTTTCTAGGCTTACCATAGGCTATCTCTGGGAAGAATATCAAAAATTTTGATTTTTCATCATGTGCCACATATTTTCGATATGGCTCGGTCCTAGTGGACATTCCCTTGTAAATGGGGATAGTGGTTTTTAAACAGAAAGAGACGGGAGCGAAAAGAGTTACCATGGCAACAACACTAAGGATTTAATTTGTCTCTTTTGTGATGGGCATTTATGGTGCCAAGTTTCAAGAACACTGCTTTAATATTTCCAGAGATATCGGTTTATTCAATTTTTACAACTTTTCAGTTGCAGTATTATGACATCATCACTGATCTAATTTACATCATAGGAAAACGCCAATATCTCTAAAACAAAAAAAGATATTTCAAAAAGCAAAACGCCATTCTTTTGTATTTTGAAAGGCTTTTCAAATAAGCAGAAAATATTTTTTGTGTCATATACACTTTAAGCGAATAGCAACGGCTGGTGCTACCACGGCTGCCGTGACTGAGAAGGTCTGGGGAGAGTACGTCTCGAACAGATTATTAAGCGAATGCCCTACTCTTTGTGCAATAACAACAATTCGATGGATGAAATATGAAATTTCAGAGACAAATATCTCAAAGAACAGCGAGTGAAGAACACAACTATAGCCAAACTTAAAAAAGCAAAATAGCATCGTCTAGTTATAGGATACAAAACATCTTCACTAAACCCCCAAAGCAAACTTAACCGAAGAAAAACAACCTCGTGCTCAACACGAATATTTCACTTGACTCATTCGTCATTCCAACAACTTTGCCAAAACTTATCGCAAATTCATGTTACCGATTTACAGGATTATGAGAGTCAACCTTGGCGCACTCTTTGAGCTAAACTGACTTTAAAAGATATAGTATCCAATGGAATTCATAAAATGCCGAGATGTCCATTAAAAAGGGCCAGAAAAGCGAAATAAACCCAACGTAGCAGCCACTACCGCAAAACATCACGACTCACGTAGTCAGATTTTACGCTACGGCTGGATGCAACCGACGTACATGCGCAGTGTCTCACTTTTGGGGGAATTTACTTCCGGCAGGCGTATCCGCGCCAGCCGTAGCGATTTGCTTAAGCTCCCTGATATTACGATCAATCCCGAAGAGATCGAGCAGTAGAGAAATTGAGTACGAGTTTTCAAACCGAATTTACTTACCTCTTATAATTACTTATCAAAACAGTCTTATCCCTAACCTTTTATTGTGTGCTAGTCAGCAACGGGTAGGGGTTACGGTTTGAGGAATAAAATTAGCCCCGCAGAATTCGAAAGTCTTACTCGCATTCGTTTCCGCACTCGTAGTCAAATCTGAAGGTCGCTAATTATAATATTGCAGTCTTTAACTCTCGATCAAATACAACAGATCTTCAAAGCCCATACATTTTTGGTTGTAGGATATCCACATATGTGCGATTTTGTGAGACAAAAGAGAAACAATGATGCGCTGCGTTCATTGCTTAGTTTGCCGCCTTCATCAAATTGATGAGCATCGTTGTGCGTCCACAGCAACCAATGACTGAGGCTTTTTTTGAGCGTAACGCGTGATAATGACTCCAGATCTACAAACTGGAGGTTAATGTCCTGAGACCAATAGGCATTCAGCCCGATGATTTTCATATGCAATTATTTGACATACTGTTTTAAAAGTCTACAAAGGGAGACAAAACTTAACAATAAAATTTTTGACTGAATTAAAATAGTTGTTATATGTGAAAGTTGAGTCCTTTTTCCCTATTTGCCCTCTGTGCTGATTTTCTTTCTTAAACTTTAATGGGCTGGAAGTAACAGTGGTTGCTTGGGCTAACGGGTAGCAGTGAACCCTTTGCCCTTCCAAGAAGCAGTCGATTTGTGGGGTAGAAAAAAAAATATATATTTTTCCTGGCCTGCCGAGCAGCAATGACATCCGGTGCGTGGTAGTTAGCAGCAGGAACTTCTTGGGCTAGCGAGCAGCAATAAAATCCTGGGCTAACAAGCAGCAGTGACTGTTTGGGCTAACAAGAAGCAATGACTTCTTTTTGCTAACGGGCAGCATTTACTCCCTGTCCTAACAAGAAGCAATGACTTACATAGAACATACATACATACATAGTTTATTTAATAACGCAGGTTACAAAGTACGCAAGACTGAAGTCCTGTTGTGGACCTGCCTATCTACTTATTAAAAGCTAGAATATACACATATAAATAACCAGAAAATCAACAGAGGTAATAATAAACAAGCAAGCAGCCGTTACGCCACGGGCTAGAAAACAGCCATTACTTTACGGGCCAGCGAGCAGCAGTTACTCTCCGTTGTCTAGCAAAGATCAATGACTTCCCGTGCTAGTGAGCGGCAGAAACTACCTGGGCTAGCAAGCAGCAATGAAGTATTAGGCTAGCGAGTAGCAATGAAGTCCTGGGCTAGCAAGCAGCAGTTACTCCTTTGGGCTAGCAAGAAGCAATGAATAGCAGGAACTAGTTCCTAGGCTACCGAGCAGCAGTCACTCTCTGGTTAAGCGAGCAGCATGCACTCTTTAAGCTAGTGAGAAGAAATAACTCACAGAACTAGCGGGAATCAGTTGCTTTCCAACCTAGCTAGTAGCAATACACTACGGGCCAGCAAACTAAAATGACTTTCTGGCATAGGGGACAGTAGCCTCTTCCAGGCGTTCAGTTAGTTGGGAGCAGCGCGATAATCGGCGGCGCGCGAAAAAAATAAAGAAAAGCGCGGGAGAGGAAGTGAGGGAACGCCTGTGGGCAAACTTAACAAACGGTCGTTCCAGTATACCAGGATCTGGTATACCCTCTGATTGGTCAATTTTGACAAATTTTGTCAACACTCGGTTATAACTGACAAACTGTCAAACTAAGTGTAGCGTACCCCTCAAGATTGCATTAATGAACTGATTATTGAAACTTGAACCCGCTAGTCATTTCAAGAATGCAATAATGAATTGATTATTCGAATATTGATCTCGCTCGTTCGATCCAAGAATACGGCTAACGGGTTCCGTTTTCAAAAAATCAATTCACTGTGGCGACTAGTAGGTTTCAAACCTACTAGTTTTTTCTAGAATGCAATAGTGAATTGATTTTTCGAAAACGGAACCCGTTAGCCGTATTCTTGGATCGAACGAGCGAGTTCAATATTCGAATAATCAATTCATTATTGCATTCTTGAAACGACTAGCGGGTTCAAGTTTCAAATAATCAGTTCATTAATGCAATCTTGAGCGGTACGCTTCACTTGGTTTGACTGTAAACAAAATCGGAGTTTCAGCGACGGCAATACGTATTGACGACGTCGACATGGACGAAGAAGCCGCACAGAACGGGAAATGCGAAATTTTATACGGAAGCCCTGAAAGTTGTCTGTCGAAGGAATGGATGAAACAACTTCAAGAAGGTCAGCTGGGAATGCAGACCGTAGCCATAGCTATCGATGAAGTTCATTCGATCACGGAATGGTAAACCACAAGCCGGCGATCATGTTACGGGCCGCTGTAGGCGGTCTATAAGGGGGCGGAACGACCGTTTGTTAAGTTTGCCCACAGGCGTTCCCTCACTTCCTCTCCCGCGCTTTTCTTTATTTTTTTCGCGCGCCGCCGATTATCGCGCTGCTCCCAACTAACTGAACGCCTGGAAGAGGCTAAGGGGACAGCAGTCACTGCCTGGGATAGTGAGAAGCAATGACTCCTCGGGCTAGCAGGAAGCACTGACTTAGTAGGCTTGTGAGCAGCAATGATTCCTTGGACTAGCTAGAAACAGTGACCTTTTTGGTTAGCGAACAGCAGTGACTTCCTAAGGTAGCGAGCAGCAATGGCTCTGTAAACTAGGGAGCAGAAATGACTCCCTCTTTGGGCTAGCAAGCAGCAATGACTTCTTGGGCTAGCAAGCAGCAATAAGAAATGACTCCCTGGGCTAGCTAACAGCAACGACTAAGTGATTTAAGGAGCAGCAAAGACTTCTTGGGTTAGCGGGCAGCAACAATTCATTAGGGAAGCTGGTAGCAATGACTCAGTGCGCTAATAAGCAGCAGTGTCTACCTTTTCTAGCGAGAAGCATTGACTAACTGGGCCAGAGAGCAGAAATGGCTTTCTGGGCTAGCAAGCAGCAATGACTCATTGGGTTAGCGAACGGGATTGACTCCCCGGACTAGCGAGGAGAAGTGACTCTCCGGGCTAACGAACAGCAGTGACTCCCTGCGCTAACGAGGAGCAATACCTCCTTGGGCTAGTGAGCAGCAATGACTTTCTAAGCTAGCAAGCACGAGTTACGTTCTAGGATGGCGAGCAGCAATGACTCCTTAGACTAGCGAGCAGCATTGACTTATTAGTTTAGCGAGCAGACGTGACTCCCAGAGCTAGCAAGCAGCAGTGACTTTCTGTGCCATCAAGCACAAATGATTTCCTGGGTGACCGAACAGCAACGATTTTCCATACTATCAGGAACCTTCAGAAGAAATGATTATGATTTACTTCTTTTTGATTTATTGAAAGAGAGAGAGAGTTGAAAGAGTGACTGTAATCGTGTTTTATATTGCAGGGGGAGAACAATGGCTAATAAAGATGCAGCGAGGATTCTTTTTAAGGGCCCAAAAAATAAGACTGCTGACAAATGATTTCAGTGAACTCTAGCTGAAGCAGCTTTGAACTGTCATTTGTAAACAAGATTAAAGAATCGCCGATACACAAACCACTTGATCTAAATACCCTTATCCAACCCCAAGTTGGGAAAGATCTGCTTCATTTTTTAGCTGAAGATTGTCACGAACAGGTAGCTTGTGTATAACGTTGTAGAAACCAGAAACTGCAAAGGACCGCTTACGATACACGCTCCCAACGTAAGATCTACAAGAGATCTGATCAGCTAAAACCATTTATTTTTTAATTCAAAAAAATTTCCCCCTTTCTAATTGGTTAAAAGCACACGCATGATTCGCCATAACCAACTGCTGTTGACCAAATATTGAACCAATGACGTCAAAAGTGCAGCCCGCTGCAAATTATTAAACCGATGACGTCAAAATGACGTTAAAAGTGCAGCCCACTGCAGATTATTAAACCGTTGACCGAGAAAGTAAGGGTACATATGAATGTTGTGTCTCGTAGCACTATGAACACAAATGGTGGAACAGAAAATTAACTCTGAAGTGTAAATTTAAGTACTGTGCAGCAACTGGACCATTCAAAAGTCCCTGTGGTAGAGCCATTCAATTTTCTCACCTATGGGATAGAGTCAAAACAGGAGCCATAATCAGGGACGGAGACCGTAAGTCTTGGGATGCGCGTTGGGCCATGATAAGGGACAATTTTTCTATTTTTAGAACAAATTGCGCCATCCTGAGGTCATATATCCGCGCTGATCCATGCAGTGTCGTGGGTTCTCGCGTGAATGTTGTCACGTTGCGTGATCAAATGGTGAGTGTTGCAAGATTCTCTTGCCGATTTTTCACAGAGATGGCAGGGAGTAAAGCAGAGAAGAAGAACCAGGGCTCTTCTATGCACTTTTATGCTCTGATTTAATGGAAAGGTGTGTTTTTCAGGGTTGAGAATTTCTTTAATTTCGCGCTGTGAATGAATAATATACGCTCGCCGGCCAGTTATTCCCGTAAACTTTTGTGATTGTTTTATAGAGAAAAGTTCTGTAAGAAGACTGCTTACTCCGGTATCGAGTTAATTTGTGAGTTTGCGAAACAATGCTTAATCATAACCAAAACCTGTCTTTGGAAAGGCAAGTCTGACGCGTACGAGTAGATCATTTGCATAGTGCAGAGCGTGCACTTTCAAGTCCGAGTTAGTGAACAAATCGTGAAAAAGATTTGTTTCGTTGTCTTTTGTGCTGAGATACTAGAACAATTTTCACCAACATTCACCAAAAGGCTAGTAACATCATGTGTGTTTCTTTCACATAGTGAAACTTTACACTGCGAAAATAAAATAGACAAGGAGTTCTGACTCAATTGATATCTTTATTCGAGTTGATTAATAAATAATAAAAGCGTCATCGTAACTTTCCTGATTATTTCTGCTGAGTTCACATATTTTCAGCCAAGCTTTTAATATGTTCTCAAACATTAATCAACCGTAAACGAATTCAAAAACTAGAGATATTATATGAGTTCGATGTACGTTTTCACACCAAAGTGCGAAGTCCAATTTGTCATGTTTTACTAGCTTCGACAACAGACAATTTATTGGATTTTTACACAAACATAACTAAGCAGCATCTACGGCCACTTATTGGGCATAAACGCGGCTATATCCAAACATATCCAACGAGTTTTTTCTGTGTCATGGAAAAGCTGTTAATCTTCTTCATATGTGAAAACTAGATTGGAGTAATGTGAAGTTCTTGTAAAAGCAGCAGCGGAACTCGATCAGCGATATAAAGCGGGACATACCTAAATTCGGCACTGTCTTCACTCAAACTGGAGCAACTAACGGCGAAAATACTTAAGCAAAATTTCAACAACCATAAAGGCGTTGAGTTGTGGGCCAAAAGCATAAACGGTTACCGGGTTACGGGAATTTCGGACGCCATTTCCCCTGCGCGACATCCGCGAAAATCCTCGCAGCAATGTACGCGCGTGTGCCGCAGGAGATGGCGCAATTTGCTCTAAAAATAGAAAAATTATCCCATATTATGGCGCCAACCCTAATACTAGAAATTACGCGCGCTTACGGTCTTCGTCCCCGATTATGGCTCCTGGTCAAAATTATAATTTATAGCGAGAAGGCCGTGAAATAGGGAACTCAGAAAGAACGTGAAGAAAAAAAAATACTAGTTCAATAGCATTCAAAGTTTTATTATGACTGTTATTCGCACACTTAGCATTGTTTATAAAGGGTATATATTTAAACTACTTCAAACATGGTAGAAACTAGTGCACATCAGTGTCCGCTAAGACAAAGCTGCGAAGACGATGCTCCGCTTTTAGTTTAAAAACGGCGATAACTTATCTATAGAGGTTTACATCAAACCTTCCAGACCTTTATTCCTAACGAACGAGTCACAATCCTTGGTTCTTGCCTCGATTCCATCGCACGCGGAAGCCTAACATTAATTTTTTGGCTGGTGGCTGTGCAACAAATTTCCAGTCGGTTAAATCCAAGAAAAATAATTAACAGTTACTTACTTCACACAGGGTTAATTGAAATAAAAATCAACACCGTTCAAAAATAGATTCAAGAATTTGGGAAAAGAAAGAAAGTAAATGTACAAAGCCCCTGGCCAAGATTCGGGTCACAGTAATTTTTCTTCAGCATCATATGCAGAGATATTTTTTACCCAAATTTATAGAGATTTGTGTGGAAATGCCATGCTGGAGCCCATCCTTATGGACTCCAGCATAGCCGGAAACCAACAGAAGCATCTGTGACTGAGGTTTCAGTGTTACGAAAGCGTGAATTTATTCCTTAAGCAACTCAAAATCATTAATATAATACATTTTTTGATACATAAACTGTTCAGATCGGCCAAATTCTCCGAAATAAGTCACTTTTTTTAACCAAACTAACAGCCTTCGCTGTCGTCATGTAAATGCCTCGTCACGCAAAAACTTACAAATTGAAGAGTGGTCTATCACAAAACCAAGAGCCCGTTGTGAGCAACAAAAATATATGAGTGTTAGTTTTCAGCTGCTCTTACACATCATGAAAGTAAAATCTCACGAGGATCAATGGCTTTGTAATTTGAATTTTAGTGACGTCAAATGGTACTGCAACTGTTACCAATCGTATAAGTCTAGTTCAGAAACAGTTAAAAACTGATTGGATACGGAACTTTTGGTATTGCATTCTTTGTATATAATCAGTGAGCTGCATTTGATCTTGCAACTTTTATGCTCTCTTACACCAACTTGTTTTACCATTGATCGCTAAAACTGTTTCTAGTTCAACACAAGTGATTTAGATGGAGTGCAACAAATATGAAAATGTTAATTTTACTGTGAACGGTCATATGAAGCCAAAATAAACTATACATTTCTAAAGAAATCGGCAAAAAAAAAACACGAAAAATTGATTTGAACATCAAAGAATAGTAGGAAAAAACTCGAAATATTTGCAACAAATTGGTCTCAAAATTCACACAAAGACAAATTAATGTAAGCGTAGTAACCAAATAAGACTAGTTCAATCACTGTTTCAAGACAGTGCATATGGCGACGGACAAGACAAGGTTGACATGGACAAGTTATGTATCCATATAATTGGCGCAACGAACTCTTGCTCAATAGTTTCTCTGTAAGATCATTAATTTCGGCTATTGTTGCCTTTCAAAACGATTGCCTTGTAAGATAAAGTCAAAATTAGATGAGCGCAGACCCTTTTTTTGTTACCCTCTAATCCAATCTCTTATGTCTCAGGCTAAATAGGAGTAGCATGCACCACAAATGAAAGAAATCCCGCAATTCCGGGATCTCAGACTTTTCTAAACTGAGAAACAATATGGGAAGTGCTTAATAAGATAGTTTTGTTTTGCCATGTTTATTTTTCATCGCGTTCTTGTTTTCTGTACCCTGTTATTCTATACCATGAATGGAACCTCCTAGCACAAACTCTTTATTCTCTTTTTATTGTGCAAATGACACTGATTGTGATTATTTATTGGCAGGTACTTGGAAAACAACCAGTTGAAAAAGTTACCTGAGGGTATCTTTCGTGAGAATACCAAGCTTTATAACCTGTAAGTACTCATCATCTAACCTACATTACCATATCCAAATTCCCAGTTAGCCAATCAGAAGTCGTGTCTGGTGTCCCTAGATCGTAAGATGTCAAGTCACTGACCTGATATGGCTACCATATCATGCTCATTTGGTACAAGATTTCGCACAAAGACAAAAATATGTAAATGTCATATTTTTGATCGAGACGGACAAGACATGGTTAACATGGGCAAGTTATCTATCCATGTAATTGGCTCACCGACCTGTTCCTCAATAATTTCTCCGTAAGATCATCTATTTAGATGATTGTCGTCTTTCAAAACGCTTGCGTGCTATGTAAGATAAATTCAATATTAAATCAGCGCGGACCCTCTGCTACCGTCTCCTCCAATCTCTTATGTCTAACCTAAATGGGAGCAATGCCACAAATGAAAGAGATTACACATTCTGGGACCTCTGACTTTTACAGACTGAGAAAGAACATATGGAAAGTATTGGATAAGATAGTTTTGTTTCCCCATTTTTATGTTTTGTTCTTCTTTTCTGTACCGTGGTGTTTCATATTAAGAATTGAAGCTCCTAACACACATTCTTATATTTCCTTTTTATCCTGCAATTTACAAAAATAAATAAATAAAAACATTTGGTTGGTAGGAAGTTGCAAAACAACCAGTTGAAAGACTTACCTGAAGGTATCTTCTGCAACAATACCAAGTTGAAGTACCTGTGAGTAGATCTTTTTATCTAACAGTACATTACAATATCCAAATTCTTAACGAGCTAATCAGAAAGAGTGTCTACTGTCCCGATATCCAGAAATATCAAGCCACTAAACTCACATGGCTACGATATCATGCTTATTTGGCCGAATCTGGGTATCGTAAAGACCTAATGGATTCGGATGTCGTGCCTCGAACACATGCTAAGCTCGTTTGATCTCGCCATGGGTATTTCGGCTCTAATGCCTCTCGCCAAAATACCAACCATGGTTCGACCAAGTCAACTGGTATGCCGCTGCGCGCAGTTTAAGAAAATAAGTGGAAGAAAAATTAGCATCGGAACACGTCAAAACAGTTCAATTGTTGAATAAACACAGAACAAGAAAGGGTGTAGAATTCTGTAGTCCATTTATTTGAGGATAAATTCATTCTTTTATAGACCATGCCAGTAGATAGACCCGACAATCCAAACTTTACTCCCAGGCTGAATGTTACAGACGTTTTCTTGCATTTACGTTATTGGTCTTGATAATACAGATGCCGCTCTTGTCTTTAACTCAGTCTCCCATGGTGTTCCCATGGTGCTCCCAAGGTGTGCTATATATTTTTAAACCTCTTGCATTCATTCCAAATAATTAAAATTCTTTGGTTCTCCCCAATTCTATAATATGTTTAGAATCAAGAGGAAAACTTGAATATATCAAGTGAAAGCAAGAGGGAATCCATCAAGCCTTCTCCATGTTTAAGGTTCGGTAATAGAGTGTGTGCACGTGACGTAATCAAATTCTCAAATCCAAAACTAAAGAGCCACTAAATGTTTTATCCTCATCAGGCATAAGAGGTACTAAATTTATTCCTGTTCACAACTTTCCAGCTCAATAGCATCCTTCGTTTGGAAACCAGCACATTTTGAATTTCGAAGTTATGACGATGCGAAAAATATACACTTATCTCGTGGTTTTTGGTCATTTTAGGAGTTTAAGTATCAGGAAAAGTGCTTTTGTAAATATTTTTTGGTTCGGTTTAGATAATCAGTCGACTAGATAGCCAAAGTAAGTTCCAGATGTTTACACTATTTACTGGCAGCCATGTTGGAGGACTAAAGAGGTCCTCCGACATGGCGGCCCCATACTGGGTTCTGTAATTTTGTGCGGAACATTTCGACGAATATCTCAGCTTTGGGACAACGCTCACACCTTAAACTTGGAGAACTGTCTTCTTTATTTATCGTCTATAGCTACAATATCACATTGTTTTGACTTTATCCGTTGCATAGTTTTTGATTTTATTTTTTATTGTGTGACAGTGCTCAAACTCTATACGGGCAACATTTCTTTTCAACTTGTCTCGCAACATTGTTGCGGTGCAAGTTGGAAACCTATGTTGCGCGTATTACCACGTTTGTGACCAACTTCTCTGGCAGCAAAATACAGTGTTGCAAGTCTGCGGAATTTTACACGTATAATTGGCCAATGGTGTGTAATTAAAGATGGATCTTTCTTTCATATAATTTAGCGTTTCGAGGAGCTTCCACTCCGACTTCTGGTCGTCATTTAATTTCCTCTCAATTTTCTGAGCAGCAAGTTCTCTCAATATGACGCTCAGTTTCGTTCCAGATAGCTAGACGAACAGTTGTATTTTTGCGACATTTCTTCCAACCCTTTTGCCATTTTTGCTACTTCTTTTGAAGGGAAAAAACGACGTGTCCCAAAGAATATGAAAGCCCTCAAGGTCTTGGTACAGGGCAAAGTTATGACTTAAATTTCCGAGAGTTAGCGATCTACTTCGAATTCAGGCTGTCTTCACGGTCCGCCAGGTTTCTAATTTGCCGTGTAGCTGGGCCTCGTGAAAGCCAATCACAAGCGTTGAATTTAAATTTGTTGCGAGACAAAGTTTGAAGCTTCAATGGTAATACGGGCAACAAAACTAGGATTTGTTGCAGAAATTAAAACTCGAGTCTACTTTGCGCAACATGTTGCCTCAACTTGCAGCACTGTATTTTGTTGCGAGACAAGTTGGTCACAGAAGTGGTAATACGCGCAACAAAGTGTTTCATCTTGCAATGCAACAATGTTGGACAAGTGAAAAAATGTTGCCCGTATTACCGGACCTTTAAAAATAGTGACATCACAAGTTCGTGATCTTCACTCAATATTTTCAGACAAATATTTATCCTTTGACTTTTATAGTGCTGGTAACGGTCATCTCAAAAAATACATATTTTTATATAGGATACTGAGTTAAAAACTAAGTAAGGAACCATGTTGTAGTCTATTGATCGGTGTCTTCCCGAAACCTGATAAGGGTTGTCTGCAGAAGTTTTCTTATGCGACAAATAAAGCATAACGGGCGGCATAAATTAAGGCGAGACCCGATTCACCCGAAAAGGGGAAGCTAACCAAACGGGATCCGGGCGAATGCTTCTAGGAATTTTTCTTTTTTTAATAGCCTTAACAGGTGGCTGTATTCGACTTTACAGCGGGTGGAATTCCGTCGTTGTAATGAGAACCCTGTGACTGATGTCGGTTGACAATTTAACAGCCAACCACCCTAACTGCAAAGTTACTTTTCAGCTTGAGCGCAAATCTTTAAGGGCATGTTTCATTTAGTCATCGCCTCTTTTGGTCTCTTAGTTATTGCTGTCCCCTCTTTTCTATAATCCTAAAAAAAATACAATGATTCCATGCAATAAATTTAAAATAATTTCTGCTTGTTTGAAAGGCTCTTAGGTACGAAGAATGACATTTTTCATTTTGAAATATCCTTTTTAAAGACGGTTACTTTTTGTGTTATGCAATAAGCAAATTGAAACACTCAGTAGAGTATGTCTTTGGAATATTGTAGCAGTGTTTTTCTTTAACAAGAGAAAGAGATCGACAGCTTCTGTGTTGTTGCCATGTCTACACTCTTGGCTCCAGTTTCGTTTTGTCAAAAACCAAATATATTTTAGTTTACGACCCTTGAGGTGGGACAGAAGGTCTCACTCGGAACACACATGGTACCCATACTGCCTTACCCCTCTCCAGTAGATTGCTGGGAGTCGATGATCCTTGTTTAAGAGAGAGTCCACCTGAGGACCATGCAGGCAAGTCTACAGTGCATATCATCGATTCCCATGAAACTTGGCACACTTTTGCAACATCACTAGTACATTAAAGTGCACCTAACCCCCAAAATTTTTTTTCACTAAATCGAATCTACTTGTTATTCAAAGCATTTGGGCGCAAAAATTTTTGAATTTGCTTGAATCCTCGATTTTCTATGCCCTCTCAAAGTCGCGCTTGAAGTGTTGCACGACCGAGTTTTAGGGAGTCTGGGGCGGCGGTTGCTGATGACGTCTACCCAGGAACCAAACACAATGGCACCTCAGTCTGCTCTCTGTATTTGCTCGAGAAAATGGAAAGCAAAATTAATCTTTCCAATATATCTCGGGACTAAAACATCCGAATTTTGTTTAAGAATCATTTCTTTTTCATCACTGGAGTCAGAGTTTAGTTTGGATTCGAAAGACTCCGAAATAAACTTCGATCGAGAACGTTCGACAACCGTGTGAAATCACTGCTTGGAGCTTTGAGAGCACTTTGCAATATTTCAAGCGACGACGGGGAAGACCTCTTTGCGGATGAGCTGCTTGTATGTTAGGAATGTAAAGCTCGATACGAAGTGGAGGAGGAGGAAAACGAAAAGCAGGAAAGAAAACTCAAGGACAGCTTTGGATGGTAAATTCATTACCTAAGCACAAGGTTCCACGAGTGTTTAAAGCCCGTCTACAGTTGTCGTTAGCGAGAATGTATTTTGTCAAGGTATGGTTGCTCTATTAAATCCAGTTTGTAATTAACTTTCTGGAATGCTTCATGTTTGTAAGAGCGAAGTACGTGTTGCAGTTTTTGAGACGTGATGACCCCCAAAACAGTGGAATCGATCCGATGCGGCGATTGAAAATCGTACAATTGTTTGGACCTTTATTTTTGAAGGTGCGGGAAGGAAAGCAGAAGGTAGCATTTCATACAAGTCAATTACCGATTTCACATTGTTACACGTTTTAAGTCTTAAATTAACTACAAATAAGCGATGTAATTTTTTCTCAATGCTTGCAGCGAAATTCGTCAGATAAGCGAACAGGATGTGCTCCCTAAGCGGTCTGCAGATAATATTACGCGGTCATATTTTCGACACTACACAGAATTTTTGTCGAACTGCTGTCTTCCAAACCTTCGAAAAACTCTGCTACTGGTCGTCGGTGTTCATTAAAGCGGTCTTTAAGTCGTCTTTTCGTCTCACCTATGTACTGTTTGTGGCAACGTAGACAATGTATCATGTAAATGAGATTTTTAGAGTTGTAGTCGATATGATCATGAATGGTTCTCATTTCCCCAGTGGCAGAAAAGGTATAATTTTTACGGCCGTCGGTGATATAGCGGCAGGTGATGCAATTTTTGCCGCATCGAAAGGATCCCTTGGTGACGTTAGTTTGTTTATCAGTACGTAATTTGGATCTAACTAGAATGTCACCAAAGTTGTCTGTTCGTCGGAAAGCAACAAGAGGTGTGGTTTGAAAGACGTTGCTACATCGTGGGGAAGACGAAAGCATTTTAAAGTGTCTTTGTATGATATTAGATATGGAACGAAGGGCAGGATTGTATGTGATAACAAGCGGAACGCGACTGGGTTGGTTTGTGGTGGTCTGACTGGGTTTGAGTGTTTCATTGCGTGTGATTGCGTGAACTCGTTGGATTTCTCTTTTGAGAAAAGAGAGGTTGTATCAACGATCGTTAAGGTATTGGATGAGCTCATTGGCGCGTAATGTGAAGCTTTCGTCTGAAGAGCATATGCGTCGTAATCGGAGAGCGAGGCTGAATGGAATGGCTCGTTTCGTATGTAGAGGGTGACACGATGATTGTAGAAGGTATCGGTGTTTGTCTGTAGTTTAGTATAGAGATCGGTCTCAACTTCACCAACCTGGCTAAGTGAGACCTTGACGTCGAGAAAAGAAGTAGATGTTGCTGAATGGGATGAAGTGAATTTGATAGTGGGATGAATGTTGTTGAGGTAAGTTATAAAAGTGCGTAGTTCGTCTTCTGTGTGAGTCCAGATCATGAAAATGTCGTCTATGAAGCGCCACCAGGTGTGTGGCTGGTACGGCGCATGTGTGAGTGCGTCTGTCTCGAATTTAGCGAGGAATAGGTTAGCGTATGATGGAGCCATGCGTGTTCCCATGGCTGTGCCGTGTGTTTGAATGTAGGAGGTGTTGTTGAATTCAAAACTGTTCATGGTAAGGATCATCCTGATGAGGTCGCAGAGAGTCTCAGTGCGTACGGTGGAGGTAGACTGGTCACGGGTATTGAGATAATGTCGACAAGCATCAATGCCCTCGTTGTGTGGAATGTTGGTATAAAGTGATGAAACGTCTAGCGTGACAAGGATAGCGTTACTAGGTAAGCGTCCAAGTTGGTCAAGCTTGTTGAGGAAATGTGTAGTGTCTTTGATGAAAGATGCTGTTTTGTGGACCAGAGGTTTGAGATAATAGTCAACGAACTGAGAGATGCGTTCGGTGGGGTGACCGTTGCTTGAAACAATGGGGCGTCCGGGGTTACCATGTTTGTGTATTTTAGGTAGAATGTAGAACCTTCCTGGTTTGGGATCAGCCTGTATGAGAAATTGTTTAGTTTTGTAGTCAATGAAACCATCTTTGTGCAGTCGTTTAATGTAGAATTCTACACGTGTTTGGATGTCACTGGTCATGTCAGTGTCAAGTCGTCTGTAGAACTTAGTATCGTTAAGTTGTCGTAAGCATTCGTTAACGTACCAGTCGCGGTCCATGATAACTGTACCGGATCCTTTGTCTGCTGCTTTGATGATTATGTCAGTGCGTCGGCGTAGTTGTTTAAGGGCGTGACGTTCGCGTGTTGTAAGGTTGTCACGTACTGGTTTGGGGGTAAGGTTGAGAATGTCACGCTCTACTGCACTGATAAAAGCGTCCAATGCTGTGTCCCTATGTTGAGGCGGTGTCCAGGTGCTTTTGATGTGGAAAGGATTAAGGTCAATCTGAGTAGGAAAGTCGTGGAAATATTCCAATAAACGCATGCGTCGGGAGAACTCGTTAATGTCGGCTCGGACTTCGTTCCAGTCTATCTGTCGTGGCGTAGGGCAAAATGTAAGTCCCCTAGCTAGTAGTTGTGTCTCGTCATTTGAAAGAGTGACATTGCTAAGATTAATTACAGAGTTGGTGTCAAGTTGGATGTTGTGATTGTTTCTCCTCCAGTATCGTGTAGTACGTATGTTGCGTCTGCGTCTGCGGCGACGCTTGTGTGGATGAGAAGTTGTGTTGTGATTGGCGTGAAGGGTAGTGGCTGTAGTGATCGGTGTGAGTTGTGCGTCACGGTCAGTGTCTGTGGCGTTACTGCTGGTGATGATCCTGTTATGCGAATGCAAAGCCTGCTGGGAAGTGTACTTACCGTTAAGGGTCCTTTTCTTACAGCGCCTAGAATCTAAAGTTTTGCAGAGTTCAGTAGCAGTAGCTTTAAGGAATTCCGTAATGTTTCTAAAAGTGGCAGCAGGACAGGTAGATTTAAGTTGTTCGAGCGAGTTTCTAAGTTTGATTTTAGTTTTCTTGTAGTGTTCTTGATATTTTTGGTTCAGTAAGTTCATCATTTGAAATGATGTTTTCCTGAGAAGTGATTTCCAGCTTTGAAGAAAATGTTGATCGTCAGTGTCAAATGAAGGTCTGCATTTAATAGAGAGTCCCTTGGGAATGATCTTGTGTGTCCGATAATAATTGTAATTTGAAATATGGTGTTCATAGCGGGTAACTTTTAGTTGAAGACGTTTTGCGTTGTTGAATAGCTTGCGTTGATGAGGGGTAGTTAAGTCTCTTATGATATGAATCGCAGTCGGTCCAGGATTAGGGTGAACATCCATACTCTGAGCGATGAGAAGTGCGGTGGAATGACAACTTATGGCGTTACACTGTTCCATGTGGGAGGTAGAAGCGTAGCGAAAGAAAGATTTGGTTTGTTTGCCAAAGGTCGGATGAACTTCATATGTGTAGCCCTCTATACTTCTTGGAGTTTGGTGGGTCGTGTGCTGCAGGGCTAAAAGGTGTATTCCAGCGAAGACGAGAATTAATAATGAAAAAATGCAAAGGAAACTCGTATCTTTGTTGTTTCTCGTTGTAACGAAATTTCTTGATGTCGGTTTGATCTTCGTACCTGTGTCTAGTTGGGCTTGTAACAGAGCGGGGTATGTACGCTCCAATCCTCTGTCTCCAACTGATGATGTCTATCCCCATCTTTTGAGTTGGATCAAGTCAAAGGGAGAGACTAGATCGTGGCCGTAACTTGTAAATGAACAAAATACGAGATATGCCAATCAAATTATAAGACAATGATCACTTTGATCACTTGTTGCAAGCCAGAAGCAACGAGAAATGACATGATATTTCTACATAATATAGTTCTAGTCTCTAACACTAAAACAACGTTGACTAAACATCTGTGGCTTATATCATTTGGCCAGGAGCAAAATTTCAACTCCCCTTAGTCAAGTCACATCTAAACAGTAGGGTCTCAAAAACAGTTGAGAGATGCGGCGTTTTTTCAATCGAATTCGAAGCTATCTAAAGCTTGCCAAAGAAAAGATATTTCAGATTAAGCATTTAAAGTTCTGTAAAGGGTTCTGTAGGAAAAGCTCACTTTGCATCAAACTAATGTTTGTTTGTGACAATATGCAAATGAGCTTGACAAGGAAGTGCCGTCAGAATGGAGTAGAAATAAATAAAACGTCACTCAACGAGAAGCGAAACATCGTTATGAAACATTTTTCAACTCCGATTTAGTTATTTTGCTAGTATTTAAGCTGCTTTTAGCTAGTTGGCATGGCTAGTTGGAAGGAAAGCTGCAACCGTTATAAGTTATCATAAAAACGTGACCTGCTGGTAGTACTCGCACCGAAGTGAGATGTTTTCGTAGAAGGCCGCATCATAGCATTAGAAATCACTGCCTTCAAGGTTGAACGACGTAGCTCGTTTGGCAGCCAATCTTCATTTTGTTGTATTTCCGGCACTATAATAATTTTGCTGAAAAGATGTTATCAAGCCAGTCGGCGAGCTGGCAACATCGCATCCAAAAAAATTAACACCGACTTGTTTTACTATCCAGTCGCGTGTTTTGTTCAAACATTTAAAGCATTTTTTTCTCCACAACGAAATCTTATGAAACTTATCTCTTTCCCATATAATGGACACCAACAGACCATTTTTGCCTTCTTGTTAGTAAAACAGCAGCTGAAACGATTGAGTGCGTGACAGAGTGCGTCACTTGTAATCTGTCGGATTATGGTCGAAAAATAGAGTATTATGCTTTCTGGCGTCACCCGTGAAACAGGGGTATTATGCTCAAAATTATGCTCGGCTGGAGGTATAAAGCTGAAATTATGCCGGACTACAATGACAATTCCACCCCACCCCCAATAGGCTAGGCTCGATTTCCGCCGCTCTCTCGTGTTTGGTCTCCTTTCCCGGACAGCGGCTGGTAATCGAGCGTATCAATAGGCCTGTACCTATTAATAAAAATTCCTAGTCTTCCACTTTCGAAAGAAATGTTAGACAATGATTATTCAGTTGAACATTTCACGAGCAAGTGAAAGATCGAAAATTGTGAGGCATTGAAAAGCTTACTATATGTCTTTCCCCAATGAACCTGCACCGGATGAGCTAGCCTGCGTAGCTGGCGGTGCGCGCGCGAAATAACTTAAAGTTATGCCGGTATAATCCGACAGACCCTACATTGCGGTCGTCATTTCTTTTGAATGCCAAAAAAGGAAAAAAAACAAAAGTTTATCTGGTCGGTACAAACACCAGGCAGCACTTGTACCATAAAAGACCTGCTCACTGAAGCCGTTTCTGATCATTTAAACGGCTGTTATAAAAACACACAGGTGTCGAAGGGGAATGGAAACTTCGCCTGTATAGAATTTGTTTGTTTAACAAGGCGTCAGATTTGCCCCCTTCACGATTTCCTTTAGAAACGCACACGATAACGCGTTGTGTGATGGATAATGGCAAAAATTAACATTCAATTTAAATTCGCAACTCACACTTTTACGACATCGCTAAGGGGAGCTGAAACTGTGGAAAACCTTGAATTTGGTAAGATGAACTTATACCCGGGGGTACTTCCACATAAAAGGAACGTGGTGCTCATTATAACTTATGGACAGACTATTCGAAAAGTGATGGGGGGTGGGTGGGACTCTTTCAGCTAGCGTACAGGAATTTTTTAGTTCACGACCACTGCCTGTATAAGATTTATTTTGGGGTCAAGTCCGCTGTGCAAATTTTTTCATAGGATTTTTTTCGGGGTCAAGTCTCCTGCTGAGAGGTGGGGGGAAGAGGGGGGGGGGGGGGGGGAGGTGATGAGGGGGGCATTCTTTTGTTGCAATCTTAATCTTGACACTTGCCACAATCTGATTGCCTGGAACATGCTTCAAACAAATAATTTTTTTGCTTCACACAGTCGTTTTGCTTTACTGTCAAAATTATACTCCAGGGGAAACATAACAAAGTATCAGACACGTTAAACTGCTATTGCCTGACTGATGGGGCTGCATTGCATTTTTGTTTGATGTTTAGGGAAATGTCACCTTTATTTATTTATTCCCTTTGAACCCGAGGCAGTGAATCAAGATTTTGGCTATGATTCTGTGAGTGGCCGTCCAGTGCCAAATAAGAAGTCAAAGAGCCTATCCTACTACGGGAGTCTGCGGTCATTTTCCCCCCGAAAATTGTGAAAAATTGAAGCACTTTTGGTACATTTTCCACGATTTTAGCCGATAAATTTTATGCATCGATTAGACTTGAAAAGTGATACGACGTTTACTTTGTTGAAAAACTAAAAATAGATTCAAACTGCCCATACTAAACGCATCCGTTGTGTTCTTAAACGCCTCAATGATCGTCTTTGATCAATAATATGACGTTTGTCCAACGAATTAGCGGCAATCTTGGGGGAAGCCTGTTACGGCTCGCCATGGGTGGGCACATCTGTATCCACAATCGTCATTCATATATGTCAGTTTTGAAATCACTCCAATATCCCGGGCGGCTTCCAAACATGGTAAGTGCTTGATTAATTGAAAACGAATCATTTACTAAATGACAATTATTCCATGAGCCCGCGTTGGATACGAAGTGATGGCTGTAATCAGTTCATATCCAACAAGGGCGAATGATATAATTGTTTTACTAAATTCTCAAACCGGGTTTTGCCACTGATTTTTATTTCCACAATTTTACAAAGCGAAAAAATTTAAACTTGGCGCACTATTTTCCATATGACGTAAAAGTCCGACTATTGGCTCATAGTCGGAGTTTATTTAGCTAATCAAAAAGCTAGAAATGCCATAGTCGAAGCTGAGAATTTACTAAAGCAGGATAGCTGACTAGAGCACATGCTTTTTTTACCACTTTTTTTTTAGCAATGGTTATCCATAAGGGTTTTTCTCCCGGGATTTTTAGCTATCAGCGTCCATGATGAGGTATATGCACACATTATGTATTAGCCTTGAAAGGGAAAAATGTCGGTTTTCCTAATTACAGAGAAGACCAAGTTAATGGGAATTCCACCAGGACCAAGAAATTACAACTGCAGTATAAACTGGCTGCCAAGTTGCCTCTCAGGCGAATACAGTTTGTAAGGCTAGTGGATCGACAGTGCAATTTACCCTGCAGAACAAGCCTAGGTAGATAGCTCTGAATTCCCCGATTGGGTCTAGTAAAATGGAACCGACTGCCTATGCAAAATAAAGTTTATGCTTGAAAAGTTTTGTGTGACTCCCTGACCGCAACGCCATATCACACAACAGGGGTATCGATTAACCCTCGTTCGAGCTTTCCGACCAATTGGAATTCAGATATGGAGTTAGATGAATCGTGTTGTACTGAGCACTCAGAAGAATCTCTATGGACTGGGTTCAGTCAGTATAAAACAGGGACTGCGGACTGCGTCTGCGTTTAATACCTCAGTTCATAGTCCGTAGTCCGTAGTACCGCGGTCTTGATTTTATTCTGACCGGACTGGGTACTAGTCTGAAACAAAATGGCACCGGTGCAAGTACCCTTCGTTTATGAAGATAATTGCATCTTTCAGCCTTAAGAATTATTTTTGGACATTGAAACTACTTGCCGGGAGAAATGAAACCAGTTGCTTGAAGGTTTGTCCTTTTTCCGGATCAATTTGTCCGTGAATGTAGGCTTGCAGCCTGTCGATGGGGTATGTGCAATGGCGGCTTCCGTGTTCCTTGATTGTCTGTCTTCCCCGTCGCTTTAAGGTATCAGTATAGCCCAAATGACAACCTCGCGTTGTCGCTGTTTCACGGTCGCGCGTTTTATAAAACCCCCAATAAAGTACATATTTTCTGAAAGCTTAATAATTGCAGATTCTGATAATTACTTGATTTAATTCAAGAAATAAAACCCTTTCCTAAAACAGCGATCATTTCCCAAAAGTATGTTGTTTCACAAATTGAGTTCGTTTCCAGTCAGAAATAAACGGCAGAAAGCGAGCGACATCGCTACGTTTTCTTCACACCTTGATCTAAAAAACCGTGTCGGGGAATATTGATTACTTGTCTGGGTTGTTTTCAATACGCTGTTAAACTTTAATTTTTCATAAAACACTCATTGCCTTTGCTTAAATGCTCATTACTTTCGAAGGAGTCAAAAAATAAAATTCCCCGACACGGTTTTTCTGCCACATTACCAGGCAACATTCTTGCCAAATTTCAGCGAAAATGGATAAAAAAACTCACTGTGAACGAACTTGAAACGCGCGCCTCATTCGATGAGATTTTAATTTTGAGAAATAAAGCAAAATACACTTTAGGGCGTTTTTCCGGTGTGGGGAGATTAGATCTGAAACGATTGAAAAGTAATTACCTGTTGATTGATAAAGCGAGGGCTCTTCTTACATAGACAACAGGGCTCGCATTTACAAATCGGCCCGCAAAGCGGTCTCAAATGCTGTTACTGGCGGGAAATACCAACAAAGCTCCCTGTTCCGCCGCTCCACTCACTCACTCACTCACTCACTCACATCGAGTTTTGGAAAGCACTGGATGCAATTGCTGGTTTTCACATGACGTCACTAAATTTTAAACTTCAGAAATATTGATCCTCCTGAAATTTTACTTTTATGCTGTATAAGAGCAGCTAAAAACTAATATTCATACATATTTTCACTCCGAATGGGTTCTTGGTTTAGTGATAGACTACGCTTGAATTTCTAAGCTTTTGCGTGACGTGACATTTACATGACGGGCGAGAGAGCTGTTATGTTGGTTTAAAAGATGACTTATTTCGGGGAATTCGGCTATCTGAACAGTTCTTGTATTAGAATAAAGTACTATTGTTACGTTTTTGAGTTACTCGAGAGATAAACTCACTCTTTCGTAGCAAAACTCAGTGACAGATGTTTCTGCTGGTTTCCGGCCGCCATGTTGGTGCCCATGTACATGGGCACCAGCATGGCGTCTCCATACAAATCTCTAAAAATTTAGGGAAAACGTTTCTTCGCATATCTTCCATGAGAAAAATTGCTGTGACCTGAATCTTGGCGAGAGTCTTTGCATATGTACCTTCTTTCTATTTCCAGATTCTGGACTTAATCTATTGAACGGTTTTGATTTTTTATTTTGATCTATTTTGAATGGCATGACACTGAAAACCAGCATACCTTTACGATGCCGAAGGCAAAATCTAAGAGATCAAAAAAAAAAAAAAATGATGGAGGAAGTAACGCAGGGAATTCGCTCGGCGAATCCGCGAAAAAAAAAAAACATGCTTACAGAAATGAGAGAATCAGGGTAAGAACGCTTCTTTTACACGTTGCAGTAGTAGTATTACTGTATATATTAGTTGGCTATTCAGAATTTCAGCGAAGCGCAAGTGTAACTTCGGAGAGAGAATCGGCCGTGTATCTGCAAATCGGCCAAAAGAATATTGTAACAGTTTTTCACTCCGCAAATGCGATAAAGCTTGGCGGTGCTTTCTGAATCTTCCGCAAACGAGTACAAATGAACTTCTACAATAACATGGCGTCGCAAAATGCTGACATATTTCAGTTGTGAAAACTGGGGGCCTCGAAGGCGAACGGAGCGGCTGCGACCCAAAACTGTTTAGAAAAGACGACAGCGCATATTTAATAATTATTCCATGAGCGCGCGTTGGATATGAGATGATAGATAGCCAACGAGGCGCGTAGCGCCGAGTTGGCTATAATCATGTCGTATCCAACAAGCGCGAGTGAAATAATTGTTTTATTAAAAACGCCCCCAAAATATATAAAACTAGACTACAATAAAAACAAAAAGGCCCAAAAAATCCCGCATATACGCTCGCCATTTTTACCTCATGGTATGTATTTCATACCATGAGGTTTAGTGATGATGGATTTGTCACTCCATTCCCGTAAACAATTAACTTATGCATTAAAGCCACATCAAGCGTGAATTAAACACGTTTCCCCCCTGTCTCCCCTACTGGGTTTGGTTTTGTCCACAAAGTCGAGCCATTGTCGTATGTTTATATATGTGAG